>BQMZ01000282.1:0-208137 GCA_036984285.1 Chlamydomonas sp. KOR1 | reverse complement strand
CGGCACCCTCCCCTTCCCAGGGCACACATGTGAAGTGCTCACCCCACGAAGGCCTGCGCCTGCATGCCGTGGTACAGCACCAGGTGCGCCGCGTACACGCGGTAGTAGGCGCGGAACACCGCCATCCAGGTGCGCCGCTCACGGTACGTCTTGACGAACACGTTGTTGCGCCACCAGTCCGCCGCCACCTGCAGCCGACCGCAGCAACAGGCCGCTATGCATTAAAAAATGTACACACTTTTGCAGGACCCTTCAAACATGTATGTGGCATATCAGGCACAATGAAACAAGCGCGCTGCACCCGTCAGCACAATAATCGTTGCGGCTACGGTAGGTGTTCCGCGCCCATCCAGGAAGCCCCGTCCTCAGGCCCTAGAGTAGGCTGATTTCGACATTCTGGTACCACCGGCTTGCTCAATTTTGTGGCCCTTAATGTTACAGTTCAGATAGTGTAACATGATGATGCAGCGGGCCACACTGGCGTTGCAGTTCCGGATACACGAAAGCAGGTAGCAGTACAGCTCGACATACCGGCGAGGCAGCACATCGGTGTGTTCCACCCACCCACCTGCGGGTCAAAGTTGGTCTCCACCTTGCCCCGCGCGTAGCCCAGGTTGGTCATGGTCTGGTATGCGTCGTTGACGGAGCCGTGCAGGATCTGGTCGCCGCGCACGCGCAGGTCGCGCAGCGCCAGCCGCACGATGCCCGTGTGCGCCATGCTCTCGTTGATGTCATCGTAGCTGCGCGGGGTTGGGAGGAAACCAAAGCACAATTGAAGAAACATATAAATTAACTCGATGAATCAATTGATAGGAGCAAGGGTTTGTGGAACCGTAAGGGGGCGGCTAGGGCGCCATGCTCTTGTTGATTTCGTGGTAGCTGCGGAGGGCTGGGAGGAAGAGCGCATGGGTGCACATCACACAATGAGTGGCAGCGAGGGGTTGTTTGCATGGCAGCAAGGAGTTGTAAAAGACACGTAAGATGCCAGCGAGGCGTAGGGGTCCAGAGGAGGGGAGCAAAGCCAGCTACATGTGCGACCCACCCCAGGCGGTGCGCCACGTCCACGCCCAGGTTGGACAGGTGGTCGATCTCGTAGCTGATGACGTAGAAGATGGGCGTCACGATGCGCTCGTGGTAGAAGTTGCCGTCGCCGAAGGCGATCAGGTCGGCGGCGATGATGCGCTGGTCGTCGGGGACGTCGGTGCCCTGCAGGTGTAAGGTGGCACGGGGGTGTAGGTGTTCATTTGTCTCAGCGAGCAGATGAAGGCGACAGGATAATGGCCATTGGAGGATGTAGGACGTCGTACCAGCAGATGGAGGTGTGAATACAAAGCAGCAGCCAGGGCCCTGTCATGGTGCCAGCCCCGAACGCGGTGCCGAGGCTAGCGCCGCCCAGAAACCTTCGTGTAAGGGAAGGTTGACACCCCATTGCCCTCCAGCACCCAGGCCTGCACACATGCACACGCAAAACATCCTGCCCGAAATGACAGCACAAGGGAGTCCCCAGGGAGCCCCCAGGGCGTTCATGCCGCCCCACGGAGCTTCTGCGGCTACCAAAAGCCCAAAAAGCTACTGCAACACGAAGGAATCACCAGCTAACACGCATCACCCCACCTTAAGGCGCGTCATGATGGGCCCCAGGCGGCCGCAGTCCTCGGGGCGGATGCGGTCGGGGTAGATGCCCAGCACCGACTGCAGCTCGCGGATGACCTGCTGGTACTTGTTGCGCAGCCCGATGCGCACCTCGCGGATGTTGGGGAAGTTCTCCGGCGGATCGCGGTTCCACAGGTCCTGCATCACGTAGCTGAGAGGGAGGGAGGCACAGCGCACAGGGCGGCACGTGCAAACAACCGCGCCGGGAGTGGGTTAGGGATGCCCACAGGATGTGGTAAGAAGCGCAACGGCACAACGCGTATACCCCGCACGATGTGCTGAGCATTCAGGGACGCATCACGGACGCTGTGGTCTGCAGGTACGGATTGTTGGGAGTACGGTATGCGCTGTGCCGGGCCCCCGCACCTGTGGTTGAAGCACCAGTACAGGAACCAGAGCAGCTCGGGCGCGTGGCGCATGGAGGAGGACTCCGTGTAGATGAGGAAGTACAGCGCCAGCTCCGTCAGCATGCCGCACACCACGGACTCGTCGCAGAAGCGATTCTTGTCCAGAACGTCCTGCGGGCGCAAACCCACATTCAAAAACCGACATTACAGCTTGGCACCAAGGACGGTGCTACACCGCACGAGTAGGCGCGAGCAAGCCCCCAGCCACAAACAAGACATGTTTCAGGGCCGCCAAAACTGTGCGTGTCCAGGTGCACTTTGCGTTGCGATCTGCATGCAGCGCAGCCGGGGCAGCGGGTTGTGCCCCAAGCCAGCTCCCGTGCCGGCCGCAGCGTGTCGGCAGGCCCCCCAGCCCCCGATCATCCAGGCTGGGAGCCGCCCCGGCCTGCTTAGCAGCTCTGCGGCTGTCCCTTAACGCGCCAGGCAGGGACCTGCTTCCGCGCTGGGGTTACACCCCTGGTCCGCCAGGCTGGCCCACCACTCCCGGCCCAGGCAGATTCCCCACAGGCCGCACATGGCGTGGCGCGGCACGGCGCTCGCCGCGTTCGGCGGGGCCCTGCACCGCTGCGATTTGCTGCAGCGCCCCCAGGCCCCTCGTTGTAGACCAACTCCCAACCGCCACGCGACCCGCTGAGCGCCTGTGTGCCGCTGAGGAACTGGCAGCCGGCGCACTGCCGCTGCCCACTCAGCCCACAGGCCAGGACGCTGGCAGCACCAGCTCCTGCCCCTGCCGCCCACGCCTCCTTCCCTCCAGTCCTCTAAAGCCTCCGGCAGCCGCTTACGGGTGCATCCGTCCTCCGTCCTCCGTCCTCACGACAGCCCCTCGCCTTCGCTCCGCCGCGCCACCCCCGGCCCTCCACCCCCACCATCTCCCATGCGCACCTGCATGACCTGCGGCCGGATGGACAGCCCGTGCATGTGCGTCCACTGCTCCTCGTAGCTGTAGAAGATGGTAGTGTGCAGCTCGAAGACCGCCTTGGCGAAGCGCTCCTCCTGCCGCTCGTCGTCCCCCTTGTCGCGCCTGATGAAGTAGTTCTTTACCAGCAGCGCCACCAGGTGGTCGCTGGCCACGAAGATGGTGGCGGGCGTCCACTCCGCGTTGTAGCCCTGCAGCCCGTAATACACAAGGTTAGTAATTATTGATAACAATGAACACTGGAAGCATGGTGGGGGCGGCGTCCTCTCCCTTGTATCCCTGCCGTAGTGCAAGGGAGGCCAAGCAGGCGCATTGTTGTGGAATAGGGCGGGAATGCAGGCCAGGGACGGCGTGTGGGCTTGTTGTGGTGATTCTGTAGGGTTGCAGTGCAGGTACATGGCTGTCGATAGCATGAAGGGTGCAGCGCAGGGATGAGGCTGGCGTGGGCTGCGGGGTGCACGCGATGCCATGTGGGCAGGCAGGGGAGTGGGCGACAGCGGTGCTGGAGGGATCCATGGGACAGTCGTGGGATACCGATGACAGCACACATGACGGCTGAAACCGACGGTGCCTTCCGCCCCACCCAACCGCTTACCCTGTCCTTGGTGGCGGGGTTGATGTTGAAGGCCTGGAACCCAAAGTTCCGGCCCACCCGCCACACAATGTTGTGCACCAGGTGCTCGAACGAGAACGTGTGCAGGGCGGGCATGCGGAAGGGGTTCTTCTTGTCGCGGTCCTTCTTCTTTTTTGACTTCTTCATGATGCCCTTGTCCACCGGCCCCTCCTCCTCCCCCTCCGACTGGCCCCGGCTCGGCACGTCCTTGACGCTGGACTCAGGCCGGCTGCCACCGGCCCCTGGCTTGCGGAAAGCTGACTTTGCCCGCTTGCTCGGCATTGCGCTGACGCCCCGTATCGCTGGCTTCCTGATCGCAGACTTTGCCCGCATAGACAAGTGTCCGTAGTCCGTCGGTCCCGCAGCATGGTGCTGCTGTGGGTGGTGCTGCACATCCCCAGCCAGCTCTGCCAGGTTACTGTTTGCGTGGAACGTTACCCGGCCGTTCGGCCCATCGACAGGCACCTCTTCGTCGTCCGCCATCCATGCTGCAAGAGGGGCAGGAAAAGCGAGAGGAAAACGGTTGGGGCGAAAGCACATGCGCAGTGTCTGAACGCTGTAGCCAGGACCTGCAGAGTCAAGTTGCACAAAGCACTAACATATTGGTAAGAAGTGCGCTTACCTGCTACGAATGTTTTCCAGTCATTTGCGCCCTGGGCCGGGGCCTTGGGCGGCTCGTCCGGCTCCGGTTCCGGCCCTAGGTGCAAAATCTCTTTCGCCTTCGCCGAAAAGGGGCGAAAGCCAACTGAACGCCTCGGCTGCGGGTTCGAAGCTGGCCCGTGCGACAAGTTGGGAACATCGTCATGTGCGTCTTCTGTTCCCAGCTTAAGCCTGACGTTGCCCCAGCCTCCGCCTCCGCCTGAATGATGCTGTTGTTGTTGGTGCTGCTGAGGGGGACCCTGGCCCGAGTCATCGGGCCCCCAGCGGATGGGCATGGCTTACGCACTGGCTGTTTACCGGCTGTTCACTGCTCAACAGCCATCAGGTCCCACGGACCACCTGTCAAGCGACAGGTGGCCCAAGAATTTTACTGCTGCCTCCCTGCAGACCAAAAGTGCCCAGCAATGCCACCTGGACCAAAGGCAGGAGGACAACCACGACTTGCTCGTCGGAGAATGCTTCAAATTACTTAAGGGAGAGATTCCTACCCCCGCCATTCAGCCGCGGTGCAAGTTCCGGCGTGGTAAGACAACGGAGACATCGAGGAGCACGGCTACGCCAGCATCAACATTGGGCCGCTTCCTGCTTCACCGGTTTCAGCAGCTACAAACCAACCTGGTCCAAGCCCAGGTACAGCGTCGCAGCTCCTTCCTGCACTGCGCTGTGGACTGCCACTCGCCTTCGTTGGGCACGCACTGCTGGGCGCTGATGCGGATATGCTCTTCACAATAAAAGCGCTTCAATTGGAGTAGAGACTGTAATTGTCGCCTGAACTTCAGAAACGTTGGTAATTTACTTTGTCGCGTAGTATGTACAGGGCAACGCCTTCAACGTCACTATACTATTGCGTTATCTGTAGAGCAAATTAGAGCTGATACCGCGGAGGTCGACGTTGGGGTAGGCACCTGTGAACTGTACGGCTGCTTAACGGTCGGCGGTCTGGCCACAGACCAGGCGGTGTCTCAGGGGTTCCTCCCCACCTCCCTTGCCGCAGACGGCAGAAGGGCATGTTCTGCCCCAGCACCACACACTCTCAGCTCAGCATGACGACATAACATGATTATGGTGGCGTACCACCGGTGACTACGGCACTACGCCGCTCGTGCTGCCGCTCCTCTGGAGGCGCCCTCCGCCCTGCCCCTTGCCCCGTGCATGTGCATGCCCTGTGCATGCTGCTGCACGTGCTCCAACATGTTGCCCGGCCTGCATGCTTTCCACTGCTGCCGCGCTAGGAAGTGGTGACACCAGGGTTGCCGTCCCCAGTCCTCTGGCCCTTCGGAGGCTCTGCACCTGCATGCCTTGCGATACAGCTGGCTACAGTACCGCAAACAGGGGTGCACTCTGCCCAGACCTGTGCTGTAGGAACCTGTGGGAACCCCGAATGTCCCGCACTCCAGTTCTTCCGACCTCTTCCCCTTGCTTCGAATAACGCCGCCACTCCGCCACGCTGCGTTGTGGGAGTGACCGCACATGCCTCTTAACTCTGCCATACATGCGTTTCCCCTTCACCGTTTCCCCTTCACCGCATCCTGCAACACAGGAAGAGAGGCCAGCTTGCCTTCCACTGGCACGTGGTGTAGCTCTGAATCTGGTGTAGCAGGATGCGGGAAGGGTAGGTACAACCAGAAAGAAAAAAGAAAAAGAAACAAAAAAACAGGGTACCCTGGTGACAACGCGTGTATCAGAGCAGAATTAAAGAGGACAACACCGCGGTAGCATGTGCGGTTGTTAAGGAGCTAGCGTGGTGCAGCCCTGCATTCGGTGTGCAGGTGGCACCTCACAGCCGCGTGTGCGTGGGTACCGGTAACCATTGCTCGCACACGCGGCTCCCCATGCTCTCAGCTCACAAAGCCCCGCGTGCGTAGGTGTTTGGTTTCATGGGATGGATACGCCGCTACGGTATGGCAGGGCACCTGTACAGCAAAGAAGGCTGGGATGGCCGTGCGTACCCCCGTAATGGCCGTGCGTACTCCCCTGGTAATGCCACAGCCCTGGCGGCCTGGCCCGACCATTCGCCGCAGCTGCATGCCATCTTACCATGCACATATTGACAGCAGTATATGAGAGGCAGGGTCACGTGCAGTAAGGGCAGCATGAGTCCTGAGGGGACGGACGAGGCGGGAGCGGGCTTCGGGTACTCCGGAATGAATCAACGAGATTTGGGGTACCTCCCCTGTACCGTCGTGGAGACATCCCTTGGTTGTGTGGCTTTGCCCAGCACAAGATACACAGCGTCAACTTACCGCCTTTACAGCTGCATCCTTAACAATATACAAATTGGCTGCCAGTTGAGCTGCAGTGAAAAGGGAATGGGCTGTGTCTGAGTTCAGTCTCGGTATGACAGCTCCGCTACTATGCATTTGCTTAACCCTGCTGCTCGCCAGCTGGAATGTGGCCGCTACAAGCGGCAACTCTTCCGGAGTGAACAGCACCGTCGCGTTGCCAGATGGAGTCGTGCGCTTGTGGCTTGACGCTGGCTTCTTCTCCGACGGAGAGCTATCAATACTTAAAGATATTGCAACGACATCTTCAAACCGGTTGGTGAGCTATGTCAGGTGCTTCAAGTCCGTCGTGCTCTTCGCAGCGCCGGCAGCGCGGGCCCGGCACGCGCCCAATTCCACACAGTTCCACATGACATAATCCGTAAACTTCAATCATTGATGTTCAAGCACTCGACATTTGAACTGCCGGGCGAGGCCTCGCAACACCGAAACCCAGCAACACCCCTTCACGCCAAGTACCCGGCCTGGCCGGGTATCCCCACACCCACGGCCCGCTTCATCCGCTGACCACTCTGACGCCCGCTCCCAATGCGGCCACGTTGCTGTGTTCCACTCCTGCCCCATCAGGCAGTTGTGGCTGAGGTGACGGGCGGCTTCCTGTCCATCAAGGGCGCTTACGTGCCCGACCAGTGGGACGTCTACTGGACCGTACGGCGAACATGCCACAGCGTCCTGGGCGCCATTGCGCCCCCAAAGCGGGTCAATTGCGTGCCAGGCGTTGAGACGGTAGCATACAAGCAGCCGCTAGTGAAGACCATGCAGGTGGGCTTGTGGGGTAGGCTTGTGCAGGTTACCAGGTGGGCGGTCACTCGCCCTCACGACACTTCAAGTGACGGGATTATCCCGCACCGTGCCGTACCTCACAAGCACACCCGAGCCATAACCACGGCCTCCGCCTGACGCATATGCATGTGACCCTGTGACATCCCCGTACCGTACGGCAGGAGGCGTACGGCGAGGGGGCGTTCTCGTACATCCCTCGCAGCTACATGCTGCCGGCGCAGTACTGGGTGTGGCGGGCGTGGTCTGCCTCCACCTCCTCCCCACGGGACATGCCCTGGGTGCTCAAGGCCAACGCACACAGGGGCAGGGGCGTGCGGGTGCTGCGCCAGAGCCAGGTGGGCTAAGCATTCTCGCTCTGTTGTGCCAAAGAGATAACCCTGTTAGCATACCCGTGTGTTGCCATTGCCGTCCCGAACGCGTGCCGCTACACCAGAGACCGTACCAGGCACAAGATCTGTCTGGAAGCTGCTCGCTAACGCTCCTCCTTACATACCTGCGATGCCTGGCCCCTATCTCCCTTGCCCATCAGGCCCAGCGGCTGGCCCTGCAGGGCGGCGGCAGCGCCGACGGCGGCGTCCAGGCCTCGTACGTGCTCGTCCAGTCGTACGTTCAACGGCAGTTCATGTACGAGCAGCGGCCCAGCTACCTGCGCCTGTGGGCCGTGGTCACAGGCGTGCAGCCGCTGCGGGTGTACCTGTTCCGGGGCGGTGTGCTGGTGTTTGGGGACCCGGTGGGCTCCTCCAGGGGGTCCGGCAGCGGGGCAGGCGGCGGGGCAGGTGGCGGGCGGAGGTGGGGCTGGGGCAGCGCCGGGCGGAGAGCTCTGCTGGCACAGCAGGAGGAAGACGAGGTTGAGGATGCGGAGGCAGGGAACGGGTGGGTCTCGGCAGAAGGTGGACTGCGAACGTTTGAGCGGGGCGACGGCGAGCAGCGGCGGCGGGGGCTGCTGCAGCAAGCCAGGCGGGGAGAGGAGGAGCAGCGGCCGAGGGGAGGGGAGCCGCACCGGCGGCACCGGCATGGGCGTGGGCTGTCGCAGCAAGCCGGCGGCGGCGGTGGCGCCGCCGCCGGCGGGCGTTACGAGATGCACCAGGTCAACTACTGGACCATCGCAGGTCGCAAGATGGCGCCGTGGACGCTGTCGCAGCTGCGGGAGCACATGTCGAAAGCGCTGCCGGACGACCCACGGGTCTTTGACCGCATGTGGGGGCAGGCACGTGCCAGCGTGGGCATGGTGCTGGCGGCGGGCAGCGGCGCCATGCGGGGGGCGGCACGGAGGCTGGCGGCGCTGGAGGGCAGCGGTGAGTCATATGCGGGGGAGCGTCATGTAACGCACGGGCAACCGTATGTGGCGGTCTGCGGTCTGCGGACGGCAGCCAGGCGGCTGGCCGCGCTGGGGGGCAGCGTTGAGCGAATTACAGCTGTGTACTTTTCATACTCTATAACTTGAATTTCTTTCTTGCCGGAGGCATAATGCGGCATATGCGGCACGAGCGCAGTGTGCTGAGCCTGTGCCGTTGCAATCAGCTCCGTGCAGGCCGGCGCCGCGTGCTGTGTGCGCATGTCACATAGATAAATTGATTGGACTGAATCATTGATTAGCTTGACCGGATTGAATACAGTAAGTGTTGCCCTCGCCCTGCAGGCTTCGAGGTGCTGGGCATCGACTTCCTGCTCAACGCCACCTTCCACCCCACACTGGTGGAGGTCAACGCAGTGCCCTCCATGGCACGACTGCGGACAGGGCCCGAGGGCGGAGTGTCAGCAGCAGCCACCTCAGCCGGTGGGGCTGCCTCCGCTTCCAGCAGCACTACTGCAAGTACAGCGAGCAGCACAGAGGCAGGTGCTGCTGGGAGCGGGGCTGCAGGGGCCGTGAGCGGCGGGGCTAGTGGGGCTGGTGGGGCGGGTGAGGCCCAAACATCCAAGCCCGCGTTCGATTCCGAGAAGGAGCGGTTTATGGAGCACATGGTGCGGCTGATTGGGGTGCCCCTGGCAGGGGCGACGCTGGGGCCGGAGGGCATGGCGGCGGCGGGGGGCCTTGGAAGCAGCAACAGCAGCAGCAGCAGCGGTGGGGGTGTGCCGGGTGCGGAGGCGGTGACGGTTGGGACGGTGCTAAGGTCGTTGGCGGCGATCCTACGGCCGCCCAATAATGAGACGGTTGAGCTGCAGCAGTTTATGCGGAGGCACTACCCGGGGTCAGTTGCGGCGGCGGAGGGGCTGGTGGTGCAGGTGGCTCCCATGCTGTGCCCTGTGCCGCGGGAGTGGGGCCCTGCGCCCGGGTGGCCGGTTCTGCCGGATGAGGTGCAGGGCGGGGCTGGGAGTGGGGTCGGGAGTGGGAATGGGAACGGTGGGGCTGGGGGTGGGGTAGGTGCAGTGGGGAGGAGGTTGGCGGAGGGAGGGAGAGAGCTGGGAGGTGGAGGAAGGGGTGGAGGAGGGGAGGTGATGGCGGCGGCGGATGCGGCGGTGAGGGCTGCGCGTGCAGCGGGATGGCCTGACCTGGCTGCGTTGCAGGAGCGCAGGCTGGGCGCGAGGAGGTTGACGGTAGCTGCGGGTTCGGCGGGGCAGGCGGGGGCAGGAGCTGGGGCGGGAGGGGCGGCAGGGGAGGGCGGGGACGCGGGGGGGAGTGTGGGGTGTGGGGGGCGATGCCTGCAGTGGGATGCGCTGAGTATGCTGGCTGACACACACCGGGAGGTGGAGCAGGGGCTCAACTTTGACCCCGTGTTTCCCATGGCGGCGGCAAAGCAGCTGAACGCAGCTGCGCTGCAGGCGGCAGCTCGGATGGAGGCGAGCTCGAAGGGTGTGGGAGCTGGTGGTGACGCGAGCAGAGCTGCTGGGGCAGGGGGAACGGCGGGGCTTGGTGGTGTGGGAGGGGTGGAGGGTGGCAGGGGAGGAGGCACGGGGCTGGAGGTGGAGGGCGGGACGGGCCAGACGGCGCTGCAGAGGCTGCAGACCGGGTGGGGTTTCATGCGTGACAGCTTTGACCGCGTTGACTTTGACCTGGTCAAGTCAATGAAGTACATGACTACGACGCCGTACGTGGCGGCTACGAAGGCGCTGCCGTACGAGACGTTGGACGGGCTGTTGGCGTCGTACGTGACTGTACAGATGGGCGGGGGGATGTTAAGTGGGGTTGATGGGGCAGGAGGGGAGCGGGAGGGGAGCGGTGAGAAGCTGGTGTGTGGGCAGGTGCGTGGTGCTGAGGCGGCGGCGTGTGCGGTGCGGCTGTTGCGGGCCGTGCTGGAGCACGCGTGCTCCGACCCTGTTGCCAAGTAGGGCACTACCAAGGCAATCGGAAGACTGTTTGAATATGAATTTTATGGTGCCTGCGACTGGATTCCTCGCTGTATGCGTTATGGCTGTGGTCGGCAGTAATGCTTCTTTGCGCATGCCTGGGTCACATCAATGACCACAGGCCGTCTAGCAAAGTCGGCCACCAATGACCAGGAGGCTGGGCACTATGTGCGACGGTGGTTGGGTGGCGGTGCTCAGAATGGCATGGGTGGTGGGAGGTGGTGATGCAGCGTGGCCAGGCGTTCCAGTACCTGTCGATCGCCAACGCGCTCGCTGCATGCCTGCTTTGTTCAGCGCATGCGGCACACAATACGTACGAGCGATGGGTGCTGCGTTGTGCACGTTATCAGCTGGTTACGTGTCTTGGCAACTGCGTGGGGCCAACGCATCTCGGTATTGCGTGCGCAAGAGCACGAGCACGCGCCGGTGATATAGAATGGCGGGTGAGTTACTACCACTGCTCCTCTCAAGCGTTGAGGGCCAACGCCTGGTTAGCAAGGGGTAAGAAGTGCTCGGACAAGATTACATCCGTTGTACTCTCACATGGCTTGCATCTTTGCATCACGCGGGGCCGCACAGTCGCTTGTCCTGTGTTCATGCTTGTCGTACATACACTATCATAACCAACTACCAACAACAGCAGCCCTGCTCTGGCCCCTTTCCTGCAACGTGCTTCCTAGCGCATGACCTTGCTACCATCGTTTGGACCTCGAAGGATACCTACCAAAGCATAGAGAATGCAGGAAAACGCTACGTAAAAATGAAGTCCATGATGTCGCCAGTGTGCGAATGACGACAATGCCAAAAGGGAAGCGTGTGAGGGCAGAAGTCGTACGTGAGCTGTTTCTGCTAACCTCAATCATTACTGTGTGCGTGTGTGGCAATGCTTGGCAACTTGCAACACAACCTGCTGCATAAATGCGTCGCCACAAGCGCAGCAGTACGTAGTAACATCACGGTCACACCCCTAGCTTACTACCAACGTTTTCAACCACCATTCATTGAGGTCCATTGAGGTGCTTTGAGCTACCGACGCTATCTAGTGTATTATGATCCAAGGGGCCGTGACTCACGGCACACGGCAGTGGGCTCACGGCACAGAACGCTTGCACGAGTGTGCAGGCAGTGCAGCTTAGCTCACGAGCTATAAATCATTGGGGACCAACTGTGAAACCTGCTGGCTACCAACCTAGCTCACGACTATGCGGTCTAAGGGACGCAGAGAGAATGCCCCTGCCTCCAGCCCCAGACAGACAACCGACAGCGCGGCCCTCTCGTCCATTACTGTCGCTCAACCTGCAGGGTGTACTAACACAACAGCCTGTAACAGGCTCTACAGGACCTTGACCCACTTCCCTGTAGAATAGGACTTGTCCTGTGCCACCAGGAACAGGTGGTACCAGCCCTCCAGGAACATGGGGCCGAAGGTGCCGGTGGGGATGGTGAAGGTGAGCGTGCCGGCACCGGTGATCGTGATCTGCAGGCAAGTACAGAAGGGTGGTGCAGTAGGTGGTTCAGCAAGGGACAGCGCTCGCACGCGCCTCATGCGCGGACAACAGTTGGGGATGACGCGACGGTTGGAAGGGCCGCAACCACCTCACAATAAAGCCCACATGCCTGACCGACACCGGCTGTGCAGTACTACAACCTGTAGTCCAGCAATGCAACGGTATATATCGTACACCGTTACGGCTACGGTTACGGTTACATCAACCGGCCTCACGCACCGGCAGTTGAATGGTGTTGGCCTCCATCTGGATGGAGTGCGTCGAGGCGCACGGCGTAATGAAGGACACGGCGAACAGCTGGCCGGGGTAGTTGTAGGCCAGCGTGTAGGTGCTGCGGTGCGACAGAGGAAAGCGGGGTTGGAGGTAGATAAGCAAGGGGCGTCAGGGAGGCAATGCGACGACGCTGGTTGGCCGTTTGGAAGCCGACGCAAAGCATTTGCTAACTGACAATGCACCACAATGAAATACTCGTTGTGCACCGGCATCGATCGTACGGGCAGTCCGATGGGGGTTGTTCCAGGTTTGTCTGGTGATGCTTCCCCGTAACCGTGTGCCAACCAGGCGGGCCAGCCGCTGTCAGCCTTGCAGGCTGCATGGCAGTCGTGCGTACGGTAGGACGCAACACGGCGCCAGCTAGCACGACTGCACCTCGTGGGCCCGCCCCATGCAGACCTGCGCTACCTACCCGCCGCGGGCCATGTTCTTGGGCACGTCGTTGATGACGGGGCGCGTCACCCCCGGGGCGATGGCGGCGGGCACCACCATCTCTAGGCGCAGCTCGTCGGGGGCGGTGGGGCTAGGGGAGGTGCCGGGAACCTGCGTGGGAACGCAGCGCAGCGGCGGTGCCACAGGCAGACAGCGGAGTCGTGGAGGTGTCAGCAGGGGCGTCAGCATTCGGTGTGCCACTGTCTCCACCGCCCGGCTTCCACTACACGGCATTGCTGCCGTGGCCACATGTATGACGCTTGGTAAGGACCAAAGAGTTGTTATGTGGGCTAGGGGCGGCAGAGAAAGACACAGTAGAGCACTAGGATCCAGGGGCCCCCAGATGGGTACACTGGATCGGCAACTGTCGGCTGCGGGAGCTGCACGCACCTGGTCCGAAAGCCTCGTGTAGCACGTCTCGCAACCGGCCACAAGCACCTGCGCACAAGTGCATGAAGAGTAGATTTTGATACAATCCAGGATCATGTTCCATGTTCATGTTTTATATCCAACCAAGCTGGGCAGGGGCATTTTTTGCGATGAGGAACCACGAAGGAACCTTTTCCCCCTCGAGGGGCCCGAGGGTTGAGCGAGACGTACGGACCCACCGAAGCACCCGAGCCCGTCTGCCCGTGTGCCCGTGCTTTCGCAGCGCATCAATCTAAGTTTGCAATGTAGAGCATCAGCAGACAGGTACTAAGGGAGGCTAAGACCATATGCCGGTTGCATATGGTGGTTCACGGACGTGGGCATCGCTAAGATACCGTAGGGTAGCCCACTGACAGCGCGCCAACAAACCTGAAGGATCACCTCCCTGCCACGTCACGCGGGTTGGTGGGTCGCACGTACCTCTCCGGTGCTGTGCTGGCAGATTGCGGAGTGGTAGGTGCGCACGATGGGCGTGTTGTCCAGCCGGGTGTAGCGCGACCCAAGCGCAGCGTCGGGGTTGTACATGAGCGGTGTCACTGCGAGATAAGAGGGGCAGGTAGGGGCCGGGCAAGAATGGACACATACAGGTTGCGGGCACGCACGCATTATGGACGCGGGTTGTGGCGGAGGCATATGGGCTCGCTCATGTGCTGGGGTTGCATATCAGTGGCGTTCGCTGCTGCCGGCAGGTGGGGGAGGGGGCGGAGTTGTGGGGCGTGCAAGGTTGGGGCAGGGACTACAGCGGCGTGTGAGTTATGGTGCAAGGGGTTGGCGTGCACATCGCATAGCGCTGCGGTAGGTTGCTTGCACACGCCCGCCCCTACACTCAATCCTTAGGAAGGCGGGCTCATTTCACACGAACCTACCAAGAAAAATTCTAGGTCTGCCTGCTTACCGTTTGGCAGCCCCTCCTTGTTGGGGTCCTTGATGTTTTTGGGCAGCGCCGCGTAGCCCGTCTGGGGGTGAAGGTTGAAGAGCGACACGTGGAGCGCAAGGCACAGCCAACAGCAGGCATGGACGGGAGGGCAATGCACAGGGAACACGGAAGGGCGTGGATGGGTGGAGGGGAATAGACCACAGACACAGATTTCTGAACGTAAAGCAGTGCGTCGGCTCTCGGCCACAAACAAGTACGGGACGGTCCACGTGCACTGCCCTGTGGCTGGAGTGCGTTGGGCCCCATCTATGTACTGCAGCTTGTCACGAGCAGCCCACCGGAACTCACAGGTGCTCGAGAGCGTCCAAGTTCGTGCAGCGCTATGTGCAGTTGTAATCATCAATGAATCTATGCCGGTGCCCATTGCTGCCGCACTACGTTTACACTTTCCAGCCTACACGCGTCAAAGCGTGGCTCTTGCGGCCGTTGCAGTGGCCAAGGTCACCTACGTCCAGCCATGTGCGTTCTGTCCGCCCCATGTCCTTACTGCCCCACCTGCGCCCCGCCGTCTTTGTACCGGTGCTACCCGCCCCATGTTCCATACCACCCCACCTGCGCCCCGCCGTGTAGCAGCAGCTCCCCGTTGGGCAGCGTGAGGCTGTCCCCCATCACGTGGCGCATACCCAGCTTGGACTCGAGACTCCAGCTGCATGGCGGACACAGCAGTGTGTTGAATTCAATATCATCTGTGTAAACGGCCGCCCCTTACCCTTGCGCCACCGCACACACCGCTCCCCTCCCGTTATGCTTCGCCCCCTTCCCCACATCCCCTCATCCTGCCACTATGTCCCTTCCTTCTTGCACCCGGCGAAGTCCCTTCCTTGCTGCACCCACGCGCCCCCGTCCGCACCTTCCGAAGCAGTATCCCGAGGTGTGGTTGGTGCAGTAGGTGATGTCCAGGCGTGCGGACACGTTGGCGGCAGGGCTGGTCGGGTTCGCAGCGTGAGGCTGTGGGTGCAAGGAAAGCGCAAAAGGACTTCAAAGCCGGTGGTCGCTCGGATTTTTGTGCGCTCTTGTTGAGGATGGGCAGTGCAGTATGTACCGGTAACGTGAACGCTGCAGCAGTCGCACGTGGCTGTGGGCGCGTGTGAAAGGGCGGGGGACAATGGCACGAAGGCATCATGCACAGCTAGCAGGTCCCTCAGGTAGCCGCTCAGTACGTGGTGTAAAGGCTTTGGCAGTCTTGAGAGGCAAGAGGCAACTGGTCCGCAGTCGACCAGGTGGTAGGTATCGTCAAACAGCTGCTGCAGCAGTCAGCGTCAGTGGCACTGAGGTAAAGGGCTGAGTCTATAGCCTTACCGCGCCACCGAAGATGATGAAGGACGGCTGGTAGCCGTTGGTGAAGGTTTATGCCAGCATGCTGATGCTAGCGGTGTGGGGGTACATGGTGTTCCAGCTGTGGAGCGAGTGGGTGTGTGGAAGGTGGGGTGTGGGTCAGCTGTGTGTTAGCGAAGGGGCGTGAAGCAGGTTGAGGTTGAAGGTTTTAGTGCTGATGCTGGTGGTGCGAGGTTGCACGCTTGCGGTGACAGAATGACAGTACGTTAGTCGGCAGCAGGCGGGCCGCGAGGGCACCGTTGTCTGCAAGTTGAGACCGATGGGCATGGCGGTTGACGGTTACCGCGCAAAGCACAAGCGAGTCGCTCCTGAAGTATGTACAGCTTTGGCAGCGTCCGATGTCTGATGCAGCAACCCTGAAAACAACGCCCCTAAGCAGTGCACGAGCGGTGCGGTACGCCCCAGTATGCGCCCGGACCGTGCCACAGTCTTGCTATCAGGCGCCCCAGTCACACGTGCCTCCCTGGAAGCAACTCACGGGAAGGTGGTCGGTAGGGCTGGGAGGTCGCGCAGGACCCTGTAGTTCCTGTCAGTGATTGTGCCGCCACGCTGGCCGAACCAAATCAGGTCGCCTGCCGTGCAGCATCCGTAGGGTTTTTTGCACGGGGCAAACGTGCACAGTGTTCAAGGGTCAGTGACAGCCCACCGCCTCGGTCATCCCCATTCGACCCCGAACGGGCCGTCCTACGGACCGGATGACTGGCTCATAGGCTCTCGGCTGGAACACACCCCAAATGCGCCTGCTTCATACCAGCCAGCAAGCTTGAAGCGCTGAATGGATTGCCATGGCAGCGGGGCCAACTCCATAGCCTATGCAGTGTACCACAATTGATGTATCACACAAGCAAGGCCTGGCTACAGTACCAGCAGCAGCTTACCCTTGGGGAGGCGGCGCACGAACGGGTACCAGTTCGACCCGGTGGCCCTCGCAAAGGTGGGCGGCATGGTTACGTTCAGTGTCAGGCTGTTGGGGTTCGAGAGGTCGAAGCTCTCGGCGACCGGCACTTTGGTGCTGCCGCTGCCCGTCTGGGTGCCGCCCACGATCAGGATCTGCGTGTACGGCGGAGGTACGGCAGCAAGACATGTAGGCACAGGCTTTGGCGTCGGGTAGGGGTTGACTGTTAATGTGCGTTCAGGACCACTGCAGCTCGCAGCCTGACCCGCAGACGTGGCACTATAAGCAGCAGTGGGATACAGGTACATAGTGCGGTGCATCGTGGTGGTGGCAGATCACGACCTCCAGTTGCGTGTGGTGTTCAGCAAGCTCATAATGAGCATAGTGCAACACTTCTGTCTCCTGTTGCCAGTTCCGCAAGTCCTGCTATACACGTCGATGGCGCACTCACTACGTTGTCATCGATGCGGAGGATAGTGGGGTACCACCTGGCAAGGGTCGGTGTGGGTGTGGGTGTGGATTACAGTCAGGCAAATACATATCAGTTGCAGCATGCATGGTGTCGCAAAGGACGAACGCAGCAGAGGAGAGCAGTACAATGGTGTTGTCACGGCTGGACCGAATGGAGGTGCTGCATGCGTGTCGGATATGGGCGGCGATGGGCATGATTACATACGGCAGGCGTGCACGCGCGCAGCCCCACCTGTTCCAATACATGTCGACACCCGAAACCGAGGCGATGGTGTTGGTCGCCGGATCCCAGCGCTGTACGGCAGCAGCACACGCATGCAGCATGCGAAAACACATGTACGGCCAGGTGAAATGGGTTGCACGGACTGTGAGGCTACGGGCGTGGGAATGATACCGGTGTAATACTCAGTTTGCAATGTGTGCAAACTACTGGCATGCATGTACGTAAGCAGGTGTTGCGGCTGCAAGGTTACTGGCTACTGGCTACTGGCGAGTGAGTGGCCACCCATTCGCCAGCGGCAGCCAAGCAACCGGGGTCACAGAAGGTATGCCCAGCCAGGTTATGAACACGCGGCTGGCTGTGTGGAAGCTGTGTCGGACAGGCAGCAATGGCAGCACCCCTGGGCCGCCAACCTGCAGGACTGGACGGGATGTTGCGCCCATGCATGCCACATTGCCACTCACAAGACACACAACTACAAACACCGGATCATCGCGGGTTACTGTACTGGTGCTTCTCGGCCGCATGGGTACAGGTCCACAGGACATGCAGACAAAGCTCTGGATGGCACAGCTGAGGCGTGCGCTCACCGCAATCTTCTTGCGACCATCGCCAATGGCATAGTTGCCTGCGTCACCCCCGATGAAGATGGGCAGGCCGTCCTTCCACACGATAGGGCCGTTGCAGAAGCGGTGGTCGGTACTGAGCACGCCTCCGGACTGCGGAGGAATGCATCCCATGCCAAGTCAGTGTCCTTCACAATACGGAAACTAAAAATCAAGACGGTGGATGGCAGCTTTCGTTTCCGCCCGACTTCAGAGCTCAACACACGCATATTTCGCGCGCACGCCTCGTCTCGCACGCCCACCGTCATGGCCCAGGGCTGCGGCAGGTCCAGGCGCGCGTATCGGGACTGCAACCACGGTCTTCACAGTGCCGGTACCCTGGCTGCGCTAAGATAAAAACTTGTTTGATTGACCGCAATCCTTGCTCTGACCGCTTCTCTGTCACTCGCTGTTTCGGGCCGCCGCTTCGAGGTGGCATCTAACGCGTGGAGCTGGAGAGGTGTGGGTTAACTCGCTGCACCCGACAACCCACCGTCATGGCGCCTGGCGTCAGGTCCACGAACCCAGCCACCATGCCGTCTGTTGCCGTCCTTGCACGTCCCGTGATGATGTACTTGTTGGTGTCAGCGACGACGGCGGCCATGGAGACGGAGGTTTCGGTGGCCGATATCGGCAGCTGGTACACGTACCTGTGCGTTGGTGGAGGAAACACAGGGACAAGAAGGGTGGACATGGGGCTAAGTAGGGAGACTAGGGGCAGCTGGTACATGCGGCTGTGCGGTGTAACGGACAGGGACAGGAGGGAAGGGTAGGCACGGGGCTAAGCAGGGAGACCTGGGCGCTTGCGTTGTGTTCTTGCGGTTGGCGGGAAGGGTTACTTTATCTTCGAGGTAAACCAGGGGAGAGGTAAACGGTCGGTCGGTCGCACACGTGTAGTGCTGTGGCCTTGCAGGCCTGTCCGGCCTTTTTGTATAGGATTATTCTGACCCGTCCCAGTCTGACTTACCTGCGTACAATAAGGGACGGCAAATCCGATGTCCAGCAAGTATACGGGCATACGTTCACTTGATCCCAGATAGTAGAGTCACTCGGGGGCGAAGTCCCCGAGGCGTTGCCAACTCCCCGCCTATCAACCGCTGCTAGCAACCGCCGAACGCCACCGCGAGGTGGAGGCATTGCCGCTGGGGAACTACCAGCGCAGTTGGATGTTGGTACTGGCGTCCAAATGGGCTTGCCAATGCTTGCCAGCAGCTCTGCGCGCGCTGCATTGGGCACATGGTGCTTGTAACCGGGTAGGACCGAGTACGAGCAAACGGGCAACTTAAGGTAGCGCAGCTCACGCATATGGCGACGACCTTGAACATGAGTACTGCAACAAATCTGTGGCACCATCACGCTCCAGGCTCTGCCACTCTGTGAGGACCGATAGCGGGCCGGTACGCGCACTGTGCTGCGTGGTCTTTCTCGGATATGCGACTGTATGATGTCGTTGGGCGCCATGGCCTGTCCCATGGTCCCATACCTAGTTGGTGTCTGCACGTGCCTGACGGCGAAAATGTGTCCCAGTCCAAACGCCCTCGACTGTGCTCCAAAGCTTCCGTAACCAACATATTATTTGTAGCTACTTTCATGCGTTCTGTAATTACTTATGGCGCGAAAGCAGAAGGCTCAATTCGTCTGCGGGCCGCGCGCAATCCATGTTGGAGCGTACGTGGAGACCTTGTGTGGGGTTCAGATGTTATCAACAGTGCCAAGGTAGCAGCCGGCTGGGCTTGCGGGGCTCGCTGTGCAATTTTGTGGTTGAGCATGGCGCTTTTCCTTTCAAGCAGCGAGCCTTGCCGTTTGAGATGTTGCAAAGCTGCACGGAACCGAGCATACATGAACACTACAATAAGTACTACTGACAACTTCGGATGGACGCGTGCTGAAAGGGTGTGGGAGGTGGCGAGGAGAGTGGGGCTGCTGTTGCAGGGTTACAGTTACCGTTGCAGACCCCAAGGAGGGGCACGTCCGGAGAGCCAGGGGGCCATAAGGACGAGGAATGCAATATAATAGTTAGTGTGCGGGGGAGGGCGGGGCTTATTCGCCACTACCCACACGCCTCACCGCCGGCCGACGGAGCACGCCGCTCAGCGCCGCTGGAGGATACGATGCCTTTTACGCCATACCTCGTCCAGGAATGAAGCAAGGGCAATGGGGGGTGCCTCCATCATGATCGAATGGCAGGGGGGACAACGGGGCAGGGGGGACAACGGTGCTTGGTGGTGTGGGAGGGTTGGAAGGAGGCAGGGGAGGAGGCATGGGGCTGGAGGTTGAGGGGGGAACGGGACAGACGGACGCTTCAGAGGCTTTAGACTGGGTGGGGCTTTGTGCGTGACAGCTTTGACCGCGTTGACTTTGACCTGGTCAAGTCAATGAAGTATATGACTTCAACGCTGTACGTGGCGGCAGTGTTCCGGTCTTATCTGGCGGAAAATTCTGACCGTTCATAATTTCGGAGCCTTCGGGTCTGAAAATCCTGACAATCGTACATTTTCCAGGATTTCTGGGCTAATCCTGGGGGCAAAACCGCTTGAAAATCCTGATTCGGTCAGAATTCTCCCTCGAATAATCCTGACAGGCAGCCCAAACGGCCGCCAAAATCATAATAATCCTGAAGACCGGGACACTGCGTGGCGGGTACGAAGGCGTTGGACAGGCTGTTGGCGTCGTATGTGGCTGTACAGATGGGCGGGGGGATGTCGTCAGGTGGGCGTTAGGAGGCTGGGCACTTTCTGCGAAGGTGGTTGGGTAGCGGTGCTCAGAATGGCATGGGTGGTTGGAGGTCGTGATGCAGCGTGACCAGGCGTACCAGGCGTACTTGTCGATGCTGTATGCCTGCGTTGTGCACGTTATCAGCCGGTCACATGTCTTGGCAACCGTATGGTGCTCACGCATCTCGGGATTGCGTGCGCACGAGCATGAGCACGCACCTGTGATGTCGGATGGTGGGTGAGCTCCTTTCAAGCGTCGAGGGCCAACGCCTGGTTCGCAACAGGTAGCATCGTAGCAAGTGCTCGGACGGAGCCTCCGACAAGATTATATCCATTGTACTTCTCTTACACGGCATGCCTTTGCATCACACCGGGCCGCACAGTTGCTTGTCCTGTGTTCATGCTTGTCGTACACAACGAAAACCATCAACAGCAGCCCTGCTCTGGCCCCCTTCCTGCAACGTGCTTCCTAGCGCATGACCTTGCTACCATCGTTTGGACCTAGACACGTAAAAGTGAAGTCCATGATGTCGCCAGTGTGCGAATGACGACTATGCCAACAGGGGAGCGTGTGCGGGCAGTCGTACGTGAGCAGTTTCTGCCAACCTCAAACAATACTGTGTGGCACTGCGCAGCTTGCAACACAACCTGCTGCATGAATGCTTCGCCGCAAGCGCAGCAGACAATAGCAACAACATCACGGTCACACCCCTAGCTTATTACCAACGTTTTCAACCACCATTCATTGAGGTCCATTGAGGTGCTTTGAGCTACCGACGCTATCTAGTGTATTATGATCCAACGGGTCACATACAGGCCGTAACTCACGGCACACGGCAGTGGGCTCACGGCACAGGACCCTTGCACAAATGTGCAGGCAGTGCAGCTTAGCTCACGAGCTATAAATCATTGGGGACCAACTGTGAAACCTGCTGGCTACCTGCATAGCTCACGACTGTGCGGTTTAAGGAACGCAGGGAGAATGCCCCTGCCTCCAGCCCCGGACAGACAACCGACAGCACGGCCCTCTCGTCCATTACTGTGGCTCACCCTGCAGGGTGTACTACTATAAGAGCTTGTAACAGGCTCTACAGGACCTTGACCCAGCGCGCTGTGGAGTAGGACTTGTCCTGTGCTACCAGGAACAGGTGGTACCAGCCCTCCAGGAACATGGGGCCGAAGGTGCCGGTGGGGATGGTGAAGGTGAGCGTGCCGTCCCCGTTGATCGTGATCTGCAGGCAAAGCACAGAAGGGTGGTGCATTAGGTGGTTCAGCAAGGGGCAGGGTCACGGAGCCAGTACAGCGCTAGCACGCGCCTCATGCGTGGACAGCAGTTGGGGGTAACGCAACAGTTGGAAGGGCCGCAACCACCTCATAACAAAGCCCGCGTGCCAGACAGGTACCGGCAGCTGTGCAGTACTACAACCTGTAGTATAACCACGTAACTGTATCTATCGTACACCGTCACGGTTACTGGTGGATACATCAACCGGCCTCACGCACCGGCAGCTGTATGTTGAAGGCCTCCATCTGGTTTGAGTGCGACACGGCGCAGGGAGTGATGAAGGACACGTAGGCCAACTGGCCGGGGTAGCTGTAGGCCAGCGTGTAGGTGCTGCGGGGGCAGTGGGGTGGGGTGGGACGGGGCGTCAGGGAGGTAGCTGTAGGCCAGCGTGTAGGTGCTGCGGTGCGACAGAGCGAAGTGGGGTTGGAGGTAGGGAAGCAAGGGGCGTCAGGGAGGCAATGCGACGATGCTGGTTGGCTGTTTGCAAGCCGACGCAAAGCATTTGCTAACTGACAATGCACCACAATGAAATACTCGTTGTGCACCGGCATCGATCGTACGCGCAGTCCGATGGGGGTGGGTCCAGGTTTGTCTGCGTGGTGCTGCTTCCTCGCAACCGTGTGCCAGCCAGGCGGGCCAGGACAGGGGACAGGGCAGGGCTGCCAGCCTTGCAGGCTGCATGGCAGTCGTGCGTACGGTGGGGCGCAGCAAGGCGCCGGCTAGTACGACAGCACCTCGTGGGCCCGCCCCATGCAGACCTGTGCGACCTACCCGCCGCGGTTCATGTTCTTGGGCACGTCGTTGATGACGGGGCGTACCACCCCCGGGGCGATGGCGGCGGGTACCACCATCTCCAGGCGCAGCTCGTCGGGGGCGGTGGGACTAGGGGAGGTGCCGGGAACCTGCGTGGGAATGCAGCGCAGCGGCGGTGCCACAGGCAGACAGCGGAGTCGTGGAGGTGTCAGCAGGGGCGTCACATTCGCAAGGACCCAAGGTGCTGTTATGTGGGCTATGTATGGCAGCGATGCCAGCTTACTTGTCAACACACAGTGGAGCACTAGGATCCAGAGGCCCCCTGACTAGAACCTGCACGTCTGCTGGACAGCATGCTCCTACTGTTTCCCCGCATGTGCAGCACTGAATGATAGAGTGCTAGCCATCTGGCATTTTGTGTTACATTCCAGTTGGCTGGTGTGGCCACACTAGCAGCAGCTGGTGGGCACGTACGGGTGGAGGAAAACACGTGCTTGATTGGCCGCCCATGCAAGCTGTCATGGGTACATCATGACGTGAGTACATGGCGCTTGCTTGGCAAGGGAAAAACACTTCATCAAGTCAATATTCCAAAGGTATCCTGGACCAGCACCTGTCGGCTGTGGGAGCTGCACACACCTGGTCCGTAAGGTTCCTGGAGCAAGTCTCGCAGCCGGCCACAAGCACCTGCGTACAAGTGCATGAAGAGTAGATGTTGATACTATCCAGGATCATTTTCCACGTTTGTTTACCACATTCAACTCAGCTGGGCAGGGGCACATTGCGATGAGGAACCACGAAGGAAGCTTTTCCCCCTCGACGGGCCCGAGGGGCGAGCAAGGCGTACGGACCGACCGAAGCACCCGAGCCCGTCTGCCCGTGCTCTTCGCAGTGCATCACTCAAGGTTTGCAAGGTATAGCATTCGCAAACACGTACTAGGGGAGGCTAAGACCGTATGCCGGTGGCATGGTGGTTCATGGAAGTGGGCATCGATAAGGCACCGGGCATAGGGTAGCCCACTGACAGCGCGCCAACAACGCCAACAAACCTGAAGCATCAACATCTCCCTGCCACGTTACGCGGGTTGGTGGGTCGCACGTACCTCTCCCGTGCTGTGCTGGCAGATTGCGGCGTGGTAGGTGCGCACGATGGGCGTGTTGTCCAGCCGGGTGTAGCGCGACCCAAGCGCAGCGTCGGGGTTGTACATGAGCGGTGTCACTGCGAGATAAGAGGGGCAGGTAAGGGGCCGGGCAAGAATGCACGCATACAGGTTGTGGGCACGCACGCATTATGGACGCGGGTTGTGGCAGAGGCATATGGGCTCGCTCATGTGCTGGGGTTGCATATCAGTGGCGTCGGTACGTGGAAGTGGGGGCGGAGTTGTGGGGCGTGCAAGGTTGGGGCAGGGACTACAGCGGCGTGTGAGTTTTGGTGCACGGGGGTTTGCGTGCCCATCGGTAGCGCTGCGCGTGGTAGGTGGCTTGCACACGCCCGCCCCTCCACTCAATGCTTCGGAAGGCGGTCACGTTTCACACAAACCTACAAAACAATCTACGACGGTCTGCTTACCGTTTGGCAGCCCCTCCTTGTTGGGGTCCTTGGCGTTGCGGGGCAGCGCCGAGTAGCCCATCTGGGGTGGAGGTGAAAGGGCGCCCCGCAGGAAGGGCGCAAGGCACAACTTGCACGCGTCAAGGCGTGGCTCTTGCGGCCGTTGCAGTGGCAAAGGTCACCTACGTCCAGCCATACGAGTTCTGCCCGCCCATGTCCTTACTGCCCTACCTGCGCCCCGCCGTCTTTGTACCGTACTGCCCGCCCCATGTTCGTTCCATACCACCCCACCTGCGCCCCTCCGTGCAGCAGCAGCTGCCCGTTGGGCAGCGTGAGGCTGTCCCCCATCACGTGGCGCATACCCAGCTTGGACTCGAGAATCCAGCTGCATGGCGGACACAGCAGTGTGTTGAATTCACAATAACCTGTCTAAACGGCCGCCCCTACCCCTTGCGCCACACAGCGCTCCGCTCCTGTCATGCTTCGTCCCTTTGCCCGGATCCCCGCACCCTGACACTGTGGCGAAGTCAATTTCTTGCTGCAACCACGCGCCCCCGTCCGCACCTTCCGAAGCAGTATCCCGAGGCGTGTGTGGTGCAGTAGGTGATGTCCAGGCGTGCGGACACGTTGGCGGCAAGGGTGGTCGGGGTCGCACCTTGAGGCTGTGGGTGCAAGGAAAGCACAAAAGGACTTCAAAGCCAGATGCAAGGACGGAAAGCACAGCGGATAACAACCATGCAAAGGCGGCATTCTCTCGGTTGTTGATCGCTCTTTGTTCAGGATAGGCAGTGCAGTACAAACCGCCTAGTGGCCCGCACTCAAACATCATTTGGTCAATCGATCAGGTGGTAGGCGTGGTCAAGGGGCCAGTGGGGGTCGCATGTGGCTGTGGGCCAGGCTTGCTGTGGGCGCGTGTGGGAACGGGCTTGGGCGCAAGGAAGGCACAAAGGCATCATGCATACCTAGCCGGTCCCTTAGGTACACAGCTCATTACGTGGCGTGAAGGCTCTGGCAATCTTGAGAGGCAAGAGGCAACTGGTCCGCAATCGACCAGGTGGTAGGTATGGTCAAACAGCTGCTGCAGCAGTTAGCGTCAATGGCAAGAAGGTAAAGGGCTGAGTCTGAAGCCTTACCGCGCCACCGAAGATGATGAAGGACGGCTGGTAGCCATTGGTGAAGGTGTATGCCAGCATGCTGATGCTGCCGGTGTGGGGGTACATGGTGTTGTACCTGGGGAGCGAGTGGGTGTGTTGAAGGTGGAGTGTGGGTTAGCTGTGTAGTGATGCAATGGGTTTTGCGTGGGTTAGCTGTGTACTTGCGAGGGGGCATGAAGGAGGTTGAGGTTGAAGGTTTGAGTGCTGGTGCTGGTGGTGCGAGGTTGCACGCTTGCGTTGACAGTTGCACGCTTGCGTTGACAGTTGGTAGCAGGGCGGGCCGCGAGGGCACCGTTGTCTGAAAGTTGACGGACATCGATGGGCATAGCGGTTGACGGTTACCGCGCAAAGCACAAGCGAGTCGATCCGTAAGTATAGCTTTGGCAGCGTCCGATATCTGATGCAGAAACCCTAAAAACAACGTCCCTAAGCAGTGCACGGTGCGTGGACAAGCGGTGTGGTACGCCCCAGTGTGCTCCCCAACCATGCCGCGACCTGCTTCCAGGCGCCCCAATCACATGTGCCTCCTGGCAAGCAACTCACGGGAAGGTGGTCGGTAGGGCCGGGAGGTCGCGCAGGACCCTGTAGTTCCTGTCGGTGATTGTGCCGCCACGCTGGCCAAACCAAATCAGGTCGCCTGCCGTGCAGCATCAGTAAACCGCACGGGGCAGACGTGCACATTTTTTTAACGGTCAGTGAAAGCCAACGGCCTTTGTCATCCCCAAACCCCGAACGGACCGTCCTACGCACCGGATGACTGGCTCATAGGCTCTCGGCTGGAACACACCCCAAATGCGCCTGCTTCATACCAGCCAGCAAGGTTTGAGCGCTGAATGAAACTGCCATGGCAGCGGGGCCAACTCCATAGCCTATGCAGTGTACCACAATGTATGTATCATAGAAGTAAGGCCTGGCTACGGTACCAGCAGCAGCTTACCCTTGGGGAGGCGGCGCACGAAAGGGTACCAGTTCGACCCGGTGGCCCTCGCAAAGGTGGGCGGCATGGTTACGTTCAGCGTCAGGCTGTTGGGGTTCGAGAGGTCGAAGCTCTCAGCGACCGGCACTTTGGTGCTGCCGCTGCCCGTCTGGGTGCCGCCCACGATCAGGATCTGCGTGTACGACAGAGGTACGGCAGCAAGTATGTAGACACAGGCTTGGGCATTAGGTAGGGGTTGACTGTTGCAAGGTGTTCACGCCCACTGCTCGCAGCCTGACGCACAGACGTGGCACGGTACGCAGCAGTGGGATATAGGTACTTGGCGCGGTGCATCGTGGTGGTGGCAGATTACGAGCTGCAGTTGCTTGTGGTGTTCAGCAAGATCATAATCAGCATGGTGCAACACTTCTATCTCCTGTTGCGAGTTTCGCAAGTCCTGCTATACACGTTATTGATGGCGCACTCACCACGTTGTCATCGATGCGGAGGACGGTGGGGTACCACCTGGCACGGGTCGGTGTGGGTAAGGCTGTGTTCTACAGTCAGGCAAATACATATCAGTTGCAGCATGCATGGTGTTGCAAAGGACGGACTCGGCAGAGGAGAGCAGTACTGTGTGCTGTCGCGGCTTGACCGAATGGAGGTGCTGCATGCGTGTCGGATATGGGCAGCGATGGGCATGATTACAAACGGCAGGCGTGCACGCGCGCAGCCCCACCTGTTCCAATACATGTCGACACCCGAAACCGAGGCGATGGTGTTGGTCGCCGGATCCCAGCGCTGCACGGCAGCAGCACATGCACGCAGCATGCAATATATGCATGGTCAGGTGAAGTGGGTTGCACGGACTGTTAGGCTATGGGGGTGGAAATGGTACCTGTGTAATCTTTAGTTTGCAACGTGCGCCAACTACTGGCTGGCATGCATGTACACAAGCAGGTGTTGAGGCTGCCAGGTTACTGGCTACTGGCTAGTGTGTGGCCGGGATTCGCCAGCGGGCAGCCAAGCAACCCGCCGGGTCGCAGAAGGCATGCCCAGGTGTTACACACGCGGCTGGCTGTGTTGAAGCTGTGTCGGACAGGTAGCAATGGCAGTACCCCTGGGCCGCCTACCTGCAGGCCTAGACGGGATATTGCGCCCATGCATGACGCTCCCAAGACATACAAGTAGTAGATAGTGACACCGGATCATCGTGGGTTGCGGTTCTGGTGCTCCTCGGGCCGCATGGGTATAGGTCCACAGGACATGCAGACAAAGCTCTGGATGGCACAGCTGAGGCGTGCGCTCACCGCAATCTTCTTGCGGCCATCGCCAATGACATAGTTGCCCGCGTCGCCCCCGACGAAGATGGGAAGGCCGTCCTTCCACACGATAGGGCCGTTGCAGAAGCGGTTGTGGGTGCTGAACACGTTTCCGGACTGCGGAGGAATGCATCCCATGCATGCCAAGTCAGCGTCTTTCACAATACGGAAACGGAAACCCAAGGCGGTGGATGGCACTTTTGGTTTCCGCCCGACATCAGAGCTGAACACACACACATAGCCAGCGCGCACGCCACGCCTCGCACGCCCACCGTCATGGCCCCAGGGCTGCAGCAGGTCCACCCGTATCGGGACTGCACCCATGGTCTGCACAGTACCCTGGCTGCGCTAATATAAAGCTTGCTTAGTTGACCGCAATCTTTGCTCTGTCAGCTTCTCTGTTCCTCGCTGTTCCGGGCCCGCCGCTTCGCGGCAGTAACTAACAAGCAGGGCTGGAGAGGTGTAGGGTAACACGCGGCACACGCAACCCACCGTCATGGCGCCTGGCGTCAGGTCCACAAACCCAGCCACCATGTTGTCTGCTGCAAACCTTGCACGTCCCGTGATGATGTACTTGTCGGTGTGGCGGCGGCGATGGAGGTTGTGCCACGACAGAAGGTACACGGGCTATTGTGGCTGACACAGCTGAGGAAAGACAGGGACAGGGAGTAGCTTAGCGGAGTAGCTGTGCGTTGGTCAAGGAAGGAAACACAGGAAAAGGGCAGGCGTGAGGCTAATGAGGGAGACCAAGGGGAGCCGGTACGCTGCAAGTTGGGGTAGGTGGGTGGCAGGTGCGGTGCTGACGGCTGGGTCCTGCGTGGGTACTGTACAACACACCATCGGTGGGTAAGGTTACAGCAGGGTGTGAGCAGTGTGCAGGTGTGAAGTACTCGCAGGAATATAGCTGCATTGCAGCCAAGGACGGATCCGCGGCATTCAAGGATAGCTTGCAGTGCTGTTGGGATTGGTATGGTAGGCTTTACCAGAGGAGCGCTGTGCCCTTGGAGGCAGGTATGCCTACGAACAAAGCAGCAGGTTTGCTACGTGCGCCCTGCCACGTTTTGTCCTCACCCTGCAGACTGGGCGCTGGAGGTTGTCGCCCCAGCGAGGAACAGCAGCAGCACCGCCACAGCCACAGGTGCCGGTGAGCAGGGGAGACCCCTGGGCAGCGACATCATGCCCGACTTGCCCGACTTGAGAGGGCCGAGCTTGCTTGCTTGTAGTCAAGCCTAGGCGGGCTAGGAGGCGCAGAAGTTCCCTGGGGGTGGGCATTGGGCGCAGGGGCGTTGCATACGTGCGAGGGGGCGCAGGGAACAGTTTGTGGAACGAACGGGCATATGGGCGCAAGGCAGCAGGCCTAGGCAGGTGCTCTCGGCAGTGTTCCGGTCTTCGACAATATTACGAATTTTCCGGCCGGCGAGGCCGGATTTTAGAATTTTTTAGGCCAAAATTGTAAGGGAATTTAGAATTTCCTTACAATTTCCAGCCAAAATTGTCAGCAGTACTTCGACAATTTCGGAAAGCCTGGGGCCATAATTGTAAGCAGCTCCGGGGGACGCGACGACCTTTGCTGTCACCGGCTCGGCGTGGGCGATGGGTATGCATCGTACATGGAAGTTACGCGATTTACAGCTAGCAGTGGATGGCGGTGTTGTGAGTTACGGCGCTTGCTGCCAAACCACAGCTTTAGACCCTGTTGCTTGGTCAGTGGACAGACGCTGTGATGCATGAGAGGGGGCGGTGCAGGCAGGCACCTACGCTTCCTGAGATATTGATGCTGCTGGAGGCCTACTACTGGCCTGGCGTCTTGGGGCAGGGCTTTGCGTACGAGGATTTGAGGTACGCGTAAAGCGCGAGGAAACCGTGTGGGCGTCAGGGAAGCACGGAAACGAGTTTGGGGTCAATTTGCTGCTTCGATGCGTGTAACATTGGGGGGTCTGGGGGGCTTGCCCCCCAGGAAAAAATTCTGGCTTACAATTTTTACCGCCAAAATTGTAAGCAGTACTGAGACAATTTTTGGGACGGAGGGCCCAAAATTGTAAGCGCTTAGGATTTTGTACTGAAGAAGACCGGAACACTGGCTCTCGGCCCTGCCAAGCGCCCGTATGTACGAACGGGGGCGGGTCAGGGCGCGGGTGTAGACTCGGCTGTCGCCAGCGCAAGCCTAAGGTGCAAACATGGAACTACACTAGGGCGCCATGATACCTCCTGGGCGCTTGCGCTGTGTTCTTGCGGTTGGCGGGAAGGGTGAACGGTCGCACAGGCAGAAGTGCTGTGGCCTTGCAGGCCTGTCGGGCCTTTTATTTTGGATTAAGTCTGACCCGTCCCAGGACATACCTGCATACCGCACGTGCCTAGACAACAACGCCGATGTCCGTTCGTACGTTCACTTGGTCCCAGATTAGTAAAATCACTCGGGGGCGAAGTCCCCGAGGCGTTGCCAACTCCCCGCCTATCAACCGCTGCTAGCAACCGCCGAACGCCACCGCGAGCTGGAGACGTTGCAGCTGGGGGAACTATCCGCGCAGTCGGATATTGGTACTGGCGTCCACATGGGCTTGCCAATGCTCGCCTGTAGCTCTGCGCGCGCTGCGTTGGGCACATGGTGCTTCGTAACCCTGTTCGTAACCGGGTAGGACCGAGTACGAGCAGACGGGCAGCTACGATAGCGCAGCTCGAGCGCCCGAACCTTTCACAAATATGGCGACAACCCTGTAAGATGAGTACTGCAACAAACCCGAATCTGTGGCACCATCAGGCTCACCTGCGGCGGAGCCATTCCGTGCGGTCCGATAGCGGGCCGGTACGCGCACTGTGCCGCGTGGTCTTACTGCGGTATGCGATTGTATGGGCGCCATGAGGCGCGTCCGCCGGCGCGCCGGGAAGCGGGGTCAGGCCTGTGCCATACCTAGTTGGTCTCACCCTGCACGTGCCTGACAGCGAACTTGCAGTCCAAACGCCCTCGCAACTCGCCCGTGCTCCACAGCTTCTATAACCAACATGTTAATCACTAGCTACTTCCACGCGGTCTGTAATTGCCTATGGCGCGAAAGCGGAAGGCTCAATTCGTCTGGGGACCGCGCGCAATCCTCGTTGGAGCGTACGTGGAGACCTTATGCGGGGTTCAAATGTTATCAACAGTGCCAAGGTAGCAACCGGCTGGGCTTGCGGGGCTCGCTGTGCAACGTTGTCGTTGAGCATGGCGCTTTTACTTTCAAGCAGCGAGCCTTGCCGCTTGGAATATTGCAAAGCTGCACGGACATGAATACTACAATATTATTACTGACAGCTTCGGAGCGCTGATCGCGCAAATGTAGCGACACTTGTTGACTGGCACCCCCCACCCGCGCCCCCACCCCCAACCACCAGCACCCATACACGCTGGCCAAATCTTCTGCTCCCAGCGGAGGCGTACAGTGCCTCCATACTGGGCTGGAGTTTCGTAAGGGCACATACAGTGAAGTGTATGCCTTACAAGCAGCGGCGGCACAGGTACCAGGGCATGATAGGCACCCCCGTTACGGTATGTAAGGCACACACTGTACGGCAGGACACGTTGATAGGACCCCCGATACACACAATGCCAAGAAAAAGCGGGGAGATATCCAAGGGTGTGCAGGAGTTCCTTATCATTCTGTCCGGCAACCCGTTCCTGTGGGTGTGGACTCACCACATTTTGGACATCGGAGCACCCACCCTGTGCAGCCTACAGATGTCAGCAGAACCCAGGAAGGAAACGTACTAACAACTGGACCAGCTGATCTTCTTGGTTCCGTTTGTCTTTGATTGCCGGGGGCCTGCGTGTGTGCATGTGCCGTAACGGTGCTGCAATCGATAGCTCAGCATGCTTCCTACCTGTTGTTGTACGAAGATAGCGCCGTAGGTCCATAGCCAACATACTAGCGTGTAGTACACAACTAGCGGGACTAGCGTATAGCACACAACCAGCCTGACTGGAAGACGTCCCCTGTAACGCAGCAAAGCAGTGTGTATGCCAGAAAGCGCACCACTCAGCACAGCTCAGCAGGTAGCTGTTCGTTACCAGTACCCCACGTCTTGTTCAGGCGCATAATATTTGAGGGTTCTTGGTCAAAATATTTTTAGTAACTTGTAATTTTCTGGAGCTTCTGGGGAATCGGGAGGCAAACCTAAACGAGTTCCAAGGTTCGCAAAATTTGCCAGAGTTTCTCGACGGCGGACGGCGGCAGAGACACTCACTATGTCAAAATTCTGAGGACCAGTGACACAGCCGGCAGCTGTTACCTGAGACCAGGCCCTGATGTCGTACAGGGGCAGACGCGAGCTGTTATATTGACGTGTGCCGTCTTTGGCGCACGGCTAGTAGGAGCGTTGCTCCTACCTGCTGCTCCTGCCTGCACCTACACACCTTACCGGTAATGCGGTACACCTGGGTTGACTGATGCTCCCCAGGCGTGTTTGATGCACTACCGGTAGAGCCCTACCTGCACACGCGTGCGTTGGATGCCTGGATGGCCGTCCCCTGCTGGCCGTTGTGGGTCAGGTCGAGGCATGGGCGCCTAGGCTGTAAGGCAATTGTCGCAAAGGTATGAGAGGGAGCGGGTAGCATGATGGCGTCAGCAGGCGCGGATTTCTTTCGGTAGCCCAACTCGGCTCAACTACAAGGTTGTCGCCATTAGCGTGAATGGCTCTAGCACCATTCCGCCCGTCCGCTCGTAGGACCCACACAGCCGTCAAGCCACGGGCCCAACACAACAAACGTACATGTGCTTGGCAAGCCCAGCTGAACACTAGTATGTTGTCTTATTTTGTTCGTCCGTAGTCCCAGGTAGTCCCTTGATCGAGCGGCAATGCCTCGATGCTTCGAGATGGTGTTCAGCGGTTACCGGCAGCAGTTGGCAGGAAAGAAGTTTGCAAGCGCCTCGGGGACTTCGCCGCTGCGACAACACGACACGCACTAGATGCCAAACGGTGGCTGTGCATGGGGATCGGGGTCTAGGGTGGGTCCCCGATACATATTCGGATATTTAGATAGAACTTGCCCCCACACACTCACACCTGGCCCAAGATACTTTCCTTGGCAGCATAATTTAGCGTGGGCGCCTGAGTGCCACCTCCCAAGCACCAGGAGCAGGCCGGAGTTGTGACCCCCTGGTGACCCCGTCACCTGCCGAAGACACGTGTCGGGGAGGCTTGCTGATCGCCCAGCACGTTGTGAGGACAGCAGGAGACCAAAGGTTACAGGTATTTGGGCCGTCGGGGGCACTTGCTGGAAACCAGTTCTTAGTACATTTACTCCGTTACGCCTGTGCAATCGAGGCTTCGCGGTGCAGGTTTCGAGGCACCTGACACGCATGTTCTTTCGCGCTAAGCATACATTGCCGCAAAACTGTTGTGACGGTCAAACAAAGTTTGCCCATCGACTTAGTCTATACAGACAATGTGTCTTCGCTACACCATCGTGTTAGTCCAAATTTCCTCGTACCGTGTCCTTCACTCTCGGCAAGTCCAAACCAGCCTGAGACTTGTCAGTAACTGTCAATATCCAGTGCGCATCTTAAAAAAGACTGCGTGGTCGCGCTCCGGCCCACCCCTGTGCATATCCGCTCGGCGGGGCCAAGAGCACGTGCCTAGGCCCGCCGCCTTGCGTCCGTTCGTTCCTTCAGGTGCTGCCGGCGCCCCCTCTCACACATTCATACAACACCCTTGCGCCCAATTCCCGTGACCAGGGAGCTCCTGTGCCTCCCAGCTCCACCTAGGCTTGATAGTACCAGCGATCTCGGCCGTTTTAAAGCGGGCGTTTCAGGCACACGGCCATGTCGGTGCCCAGGGGTCTCCCCTGCTCACAGGCACCTGTGGCTGTGGCGGTGCTGCTGCTGTTCCTCGCTGGGGCGACAACCTCCAGCGCCCAGTCGGCAGGGTGAGGACAAGGCATGTGCATTGTCACGCCTCTACATTGCAGTGTCCGATGTCCTTGGTGTACGTGCCCGTGCCCACTGTTCTTGGTGTGTAGGCCCGCCCTGTGACGCACACGCGTGGGCAGGGTGCACGTGGCAAGTTTGCTGCTCTGCAGATACCTAGGCGCATCGACCTCCCAGGGCACATCACCCTCTATCTACGCCTGCAATGTCAAGCCCATACATGTCAAGCCCAACAGCAAGCTTACCTTGCATGCCGCGGCCCCGCGTTCCTGCAAGAACCTCAAACCCAGAGCAGCCCCGCGTTCCTGCAAGAACCTCAAACCCAGAGGATGAGGTTCCCCTGCTCACATCTGCACAACAGTGCACCCTGCTGCCCATATATCCACTGATCGCATACCGTACAGTACCCACCAGCCGTCAGCACAGTGCCTGCTACCCGCCCGCACCTTCAGCTACACGCACACCAGCTGCCCCTGGTCTCCCTCGTCAGCCCCATGCCCACCCTTCCTTCCTGTCCGTGTGTTCCCTTCACCAGCGCCCACACAGCTACGTGTACCAGCTGCCTCAGGTCTGCCTTGTCAGCCCCATGCCCGCCCTTGCCCCTTCCCTACCCCTAGCTAGCTACGTGTACCAGCTGCCCCTGCTGCGTCCTTCAGCGTTCCGTTACACCCGTGTCCTGCCACAGTTACCTGTACCAGCTGCCCCTGAAGGCCACCGAGGCCTCCATTGCAATGGCCGCCGTGGCTGACACCGACAAGTACATCATCACGGGGCGTTCCAGGACGGCAACAGACAGCATGGTGGCTGGGTTCGTGGATCTGACGCCAGGCGCGATGACGGTGGGTTGTCGGGTGCAGCGAGTTAACCCACACCTCTCCAGCTCCGCTTTTTAGTACGCAATCGCCGTGAAGCGGCAGGCCCGGAAGAGTGAAGGACTGAGAAGCGGCCTCGCTGCAGTTGAAACAAGGTTTAATTCAAGGGCAGCCACAGACCACTGATGCAGTCCCGACAGGGGTGCGTGCCTGGACCTGCCGCGGCCCTGGGTCATGACGGTCGGTGGGCGTGCGTGAGTGGGCGCTACGTGTGTTGAGCCCTGAAGTACCGGTAGTCGGGCGGCATACTAGCAGGCGGGTGGTGCACGGTGGCGGGGTGAGCAGGCAGGGGAGGGCAAAGTACTAGGGAAATATATGGTACTATTATGGTTGAAGTTGTGCGCTGCCGTACATGTGTGTCTTATGGTTAGTTGGGCGGCACCGTGGGGCGGCACCCGCGCGGGGCTGTCTTTGGATGGTAGGGTCCCCCTGATCGCAGCACTGGGCAACACCCTGCAGCGTACGTGGAGGCAGTGCATGCCTGTTGGTTGGGCCTGCCCACCAATCCTGTTACGTGCGTAGGTCCCTTACGCCTGACCTGCAATTGCCACCGCCTTGCGTTTCAGTTTGCACGTAATGTGACAGACGACTTGGCACGTGATGACTGCAGGCCGGAAACGTGTTCAGCACCCACAACCGCTTCTGCAACGGCCCTATCGTGTGGAAGGACGGCCTGCCCATCTTCATCGGGGGCGACGCGGGCAACTATGCCATTGGCGATGGCCGCAAGAAGATTGCGGTGAGCGCACGCCTCAGCTGTGCCATCCAGAGCTCCGTCTGCATGCCCTGTGCACCTGTACCCATGCGGCCGAGAAGCACCAGTAACCTGGTGGTTTGATGACCCTGTGTCAGTAGCCGTGTGTGGTGGGTTGGCAGCTGCATGGGCGCAACACCCCGTCCAGTCCTGCAGGGGCCCCGAGTGGTGCCATAGCCAGCCGTACGTACTGTACGACACATCTATCTACAGTACGACCTGCCACGTGTGAGCCACGTACCTAGGCATGCCTTGTACGAACCGGGTTGGCTGCCTGCCGAGTGCCGACAATAGTGGCCACGCACGCCTGCCGGCCTGCGTGTGGACATGCGTGCTATATGTTGGTGCAGCTACTTACCAAAGATAACACCCACTGTATCGCTCCCACGTCCACAATTACTCAAACAATGGATTCCCGCCAAATCCGTTCCACCTGGCCGTACATGTGTTTTTGCATGCTGCATGCGTGTGCTGCTGCCGTACAGCGCTGGGATCCGGCTACCAACACCATCGCCTCGATTTCGGCCGTCGACATGTATTGGAACAGGTGGGGCTGCGCGTGTGCACGCATGCCGTTTGTAATCATGCCCATCGCCGCCCATATTCGACACGCATGCAGCACCTCCATTCGGTCAAGCCGTGCGTGATAACACCATTGTACTGCTCTCCTCTGCTGAGTCCGTCCTTTGCGACACCAGGCATGCTGCAACTGATATCGACTTACCTGACTGTAATCCACACCCACACCCACACCAACTCGTGCCAGGTGGTACCCCACCATCGTCCGCATCGATGACAACGTAGTGAGTGCGCCATCAAGAACGTGCGCGTGTATAGCAGGACTTGCGAAACTCGCAACAGGAGATAGAAGCGTTGCACCATGCTGATTATGATCTTGCTGAACACCACACGCAACTGAAGCTTGTGATTTGCCATCACCACGATGCACCGCACTATGTACCTGTATCCCACTGCTTGCCGTGCCACGTCTGCGTGTCAGGTTGCGAGCAGTGGGCGTGAATGCACATTAGTAACATTCAAACCCCTGCCCGACGCCCAAGCCTGTGCCTACATTTCTTGCTGCCGTACCTCTGCCGTACACGCAGATCCTGATCGTGGGCGGCACCCAGACGGGCAGCGGCAGCACCAAAGTGCCGGTCGCCGAGAGCTTCGACCTCTCGAACCCCACCAGCCTGACGCTGAACGTAACCATGCCGCCCACCTTTGCGAGGGCCACCGGGTCGAACTGGTACCCGTTCGTGCGCCGCCTCCCCAAGGGTAAGCTGCTGCTGGTACCGTAGCTAGGCCTTGCTTATATGATACATTCATTGTAGTACACTGCATAGGCTACATACATGGAGTTGGCCCCGCTTGGCAATTTCATTCAGCGCTCCAAGCTTGCTTGCTGGTATAAAGCAAGCAGGCGCATTCAGGGTGTGTTCCAGCCAAGAGACTATGAGCCAGTCATCCGGTCTGTAAGAGGGGCCGTTCGGGGCCGTTTGGGGATGACCCCTGAACGATGTGCACGTCTGCCCCCTGCGGTCTACGGATGGTGTACGGCAGGCGACCTCCTGTGGTTCGGCCAGCGTGGCGGCACAATTACCGACAGGAACTACAGGGTCCTGCGCGACCTCCCGGCCCTACCGACCACTTTCCCGTGAGTTGCTTCCAGGGAGGCACATGTGATTGGGGCGCCTGGAAGCAAGAACGGGGCATGGTCGGGGCACACACTGGGGCGTACCGCACCGCTCGTCCATGTGCACTGCTTAGGGTCGTAAACGGTGCCCTCGCGGCCCGCCCTGCTGCCTACTGACGCACTATCAATGCAAGCGTGCAACCTCGCACCACTAGCATTAGCACTCAAACCTTCAACGTCAATGTCCTTCACGCCCCTCGCTAACACACAGCTAACCCACGCAACTGCATCGCTACACAGCTAACCCACACCCCACCTTCCTCACACCCACTCGCTCCACAGCTGGAACACCATGTACCCCCACACCGCTAGCATCAGCATGCTGGCATACACCTTCACCAACGGCTACCAGCCGTCCTTCATCATCTTCGGTGGCGCGGTAAGGCTAAAAACTCGGCCATTTTCCTCCTTGTCACTGACGCTAACTGCTGCAGCAGCTGTTTGGCCATACCTACCACGCACCTGGTCGATTGCGGACCAGTTGCCTCTTGCCGCTGACTGCCAGCGCTTACGCCACGTACTGAGCTGTCTATCTGAGGGACCAGCTGGCTATGCATGATGCCTTCGTGCCTTTCTTGGACCCCGCCCCTTCCCACACGCGCCCACAGCAGCCACATGGGACCCCCACTAGCCCCTTGACCACGCACGCCTACCACCTGATCGATCGACCAAAGGATGTTTGAGTCCGGGCCACTTGCTTATCACCGGGACTGCTACAGTGTACACGTTATTGGCACATACTGCACTGCCTATCCTTAACAAAGAGCGCACAACGACCCGAGAGCATGCCGCCTTTGCATGGTTGTTATCCGCTGTGCTTTCCGTCCTTGCATCTGGCTTTAAAGTCCTTTTGTGCTTTCCTTGCATCCACAGCCTCACGCTGCGAACCCGACCAGCCCTGCCGCCAACATGTCCGCACGCCTGGACATCACCTACTGCACCACACACGCCTCGGGATACTGCTTTGGAAGGTGCGGACGGGGGCGCGTGGGTGCAGCAAGGAAGGGACTTCGTTGGCCGCAGTGTCAGGATGCGGGATTGGGGGGAAGGGGGCGAAGCATGACGGGAGGGGAGCGGTGTGTGGCGCAAGTGGGTAAGGGGGGTAAGGGGGGTAAGGGGCGGCCGTGTAGACAGGTTATTGTGAATCCAAATCACTGTTGCTTCTGCCATGCAGCTGGATCCTCGAGTCCAAGCTGGGTATGCGCCACGTGATGGGCGACAGCGTCACGCTGCCCAACGGAGAGCTGCTGCTGCACGGAGGGGCGCAGGTGGGGTGGTATGGAACATGGGGCGGGTAGCACCGGTACAAACACGGCGGGGGGCAGATGGGGCAGTAAGGACATGGGGCGGGCAGGACGCACATGGCTGGACGTAGGTGACCTTGGCCACTGCAATGGCCGTAAGAGCCACGCCTTTACGCGTGCAGGCTGGACGGCGTGACGTACTGCGGCAGCAATGGGCACCGGCATAAGTTCATTGATGATTACAACTGCACATATGGCTGCACGAACTCGACGCTCTTGGGCACCTTCCACTTCCTTTGGGCTGCCCGTGACAAGCTGCAGTACATAGATGAAGCCCCACGCACCCCACAAGGCAGTGCACGTGGACCGTCCTTTACTTGTTTCTAGCCGAGACCCGACGCACTGCTCTATATTCAGCATTCTGTGCCTGTGGTGCATTCGATTCCCTCCCTCCTATCCATGCCCTTCTCTGCTCCCTGTGCATTATTCCCCTCCCGTCCATGCCTGCTGCTCGCTGTGCCTTGCGCTCTACGCGGCGCCCTTTCATCTCCACCCCAGCTGGGCTACTCGGCGCTGCCCAAAAACATCAAGGACCCAAACAAGGAGGGGCTGCCAAACGGTAAGCAAGAAGCAGACAGACACTTCATTTTTGCATGTTAAGTGCGGAAACGGGTCCGCCTTCGGAAGCAGCGAGTGGAGGGTCGGCGTGTGCAAGCAACCTACCATAGCGCTACGTGGTGGGCACGCCAACCCCCTTGCACCAACACGCTTACGTCGCTGTAGTTAGTGCCCCAACACGGCACGCCCCCAACTTTCCCCCCGCCCTCACACACACCTGCCGGCATTGAACGCCGCTTAACTACAAGCCCAGCGCACCGCACATGCCATGGCGGTCTAGTCAAGGGTCTAGTCCTCTTAACTCCACTTTGGAGCATGCGTTCGTACCTTCCATCACCGCATCCTACAACAACCCCAGCGCGTGAGCCCCTGTGTGCCGATATGCCTCTGCCCACAATCCGCTTCCATAACGCTTGTCCACACCCTGTGTCCATTCATCCCCCGCCCCGGCCCCTTGCCCCTGCTGCCTCCTATCTCGCAGTGACACCGCTCATGTACAACCCCAACGCCACGCTTGGGTCGCGCTACACAGCCCTGGACAACACGCCCATCGTGCGCACCTACCACGCCGCAATCTGCCAGCACAACTCGGGGGAGGTACGTGCGACCCACTCGCGTGCCGTGATTTCGCTTCGGTCGTTCCAAGGTGTACAGCATCTGTACTGTCTGTATGTGATTTGGCCGTCAGCTACCAAAGCTACTACACAGCTACCCGCGCCTACCGGCCACACCTCACTTTGGCGTTTGGCCTGACCGCCTTGGGTCTGCCTGTTGCTTGTCTTTCCTCCCACGTCACTCCTTCAGCAGGTGGTTCCTCACCGCAGTATCATCCCTCCTCTACCCTGGTTGGTTGCTTGGTGCGTGTCAAGCGTACATATCTTGGCACCATCGACAGTGTCGGAATTTGGTTTTGCCTACTTGTACGCAGGTGCTTGTGGCCGGCTGCGAGACGTGCTACAGGAATCTTACGGACCAGGTGTGTGCAGTTCCGCCGGCGGCTGACGGTCGCTGTTCCCTTGCTTTGCATACGTGGAATACAGCACGATTGTCACACGCTTGCCGTGGTCGCCCAGTCAAAAGCAACGACGCTAGGTAACTTGACTGGGCGGCCACGGCAAGCATGTGCCAATCGTGTTGTATTCCGTAGACGCCCACCATAACCCACCAGTACCGGTACACCGAAAATGATTAACAAGCCTGTGCCGTTGCCACCCTAGCACGATTATTGCCACGTGACCACGTCAGCACCCTTGGTTACCGGTACGGCAGTTGCATACCGAACGCAAGACACCCCTGATCACGCATCATGTGCCTTATCGGACCGTCCTTGGCCTCTGCTGCCTGCGGTGCCGCTGCGCTGCCCTTCCCCCCACATAAGTTGCCGGAGATGGCAGGGCAGTGAGTGACAGTAATCTATTTTTGCCTGCCAGCGATTCTGTATAGCCCCTTCCCTGCACCGCATCTGCTACACACAGGTTGCCGGCACCTCCCCAAGCCCCGACGCCCCCGACGAGCTACGCCTGGAGATGGTGGTGCCCGCCGCCATCGCCCCGGGGGTAGAGCGCCCCGTCATCAACGACGTGCCAAAGCAGATGGCCCGTGGAGGGTGGGTCCGGCGTCGCACCGGTCTGGGTGAAGCTAGGCCCACGAGGTGCTGCTGCTATCTGGGGCCTCACTGCATTCGTTCCGCGGTACGTGCGACTGCCATGCAATACGGCTGACCGGCTCGCATGCATGGTACATCATTGCGGCGGGCATGGAACCACTGCCGGATTAACCTGGGCCAATCCCCATCGCACGGGGTATAGCCAGGTGTACCACTATGGTGTAAGGCGCGTGTACGGCGTGTACGGCGTACGCTGGCATTGTGCAATGACTGCGTCGGCGACTCGGCGTACGCGGGCACTCTGCAATGACTGCGTTGAATTCCAGCCACTTGACTACCCTTCACCGTCTCTCAGTGCCTCCATGATGCCCCTTGCTCCCTCCCCGCCCCACCCCACGCACCCCACCCGTCGCACTGCAGCACCTACATGCTGGCCTACGGCTACCTCCCTGACTGCTGACAGCTACGTACCTCCCTGACGCCCCTTTCGTTCCCACCCCATCCCACTTCTCCCGCAGCATCTACACGCTGGCCTACAGCTACCCCGGCGAGCTATTCTGCGTGTCGTTCATCACGCCCTGCGCTGTTACGCACTCCATCCAGATGGAGGCCAGCACCATACAGCTGCCGGTGCGTGAGGCCGGATACTGTAACCACCAGTCACCGTGGCAGTAACGGGGCATGCATGGTAGCGTCAGGGGAGCACGGCTGTTCGATCACCATACAGATGCCGCTGGGTTCGCGTGGGACTAAGGGAGTCAGGGACGTACCACGCACGGGGTCGTTTGCAGGCAGCCGTGTCCCCGCCAACGGTGGCGTAGTCTGTCTGCTGCTTGTCCTCAATTACTGCTGTCCGTTGCACAAATGGAGTCGTGTGCTAGTGCTGCACTAGCTCCGTAACCCTGTCCGGATCCTTGCTTGCTAGGCCACCCTGCCGTACCATGCTACGTTCTTCACTGCTGCAGGTTACGGTCAACGGGGACGGCACGCTCAGCTTCACGATCCCCACCGGCACCTTTGGCCCCATGTTCCTGGAGGGCTGGTACCACCTGTTCCTGGTGGCGCAGGACAAGTCCTACTCCACAGGGAAATGGGTTCAAGTCCTTTGATGCCAGTACCTGGAAAAGGGCCTGCAGATTGAGCGCATATATAGCCATATCATATCATGGTCGGAGGCCCGGCTGATGCCGTGCCCAGGGCGGCAGGACGGGCAATCCCTCATGTGTTCCAAAGAACGCATGGTGAGCTAGCTAGCTAGGTTCCATCGATGGCCCTCATGTACACCTACCTAATGAGCGGAGCTGTACATACCGTTCATATATTTGCCAGGCTGGCGCTTAACCTGTGCATTATGTTGGCGTGTACTAGAACACGTGCATGTATGACCCGTGTTGATGATGCTTGGCGTGCATGCTAGCTACAGTGTGGCATGCTACGTACACGTGCACAGGGGAGGACACCTGCGTGTGCCACACTGGGGCGCAGGTGGGGGTCTCCCTGGTGTTTCGTATACGCACTGGTCACTTCATCAGGATCCTTTGTGCTGGAAGAATAATAAAATTTGGGTATTCTTTACTGTGTCGGGATCCATAGGGTCCGCTGTATTGTTGGTAATGTGAACCCGCAGGTAGCTGGTCAGGCCTGCGCAGGTGGCCCTTCGAGACCTGACTGGAGTCTGTGCACCGTGTTAACGGTGGATGGTTGCTAGTCTTATCCTTAAACGTTTGCGATATGCAACGCGCCTATCAGTGCTTAATGAGATTGTGGCTGTTTGGGCTGTTGCCCAGCAATACTTAGGCACGTGTGCGTGCCACTGCAACAATTGAGCGTGTACCGGTACGTGTTTGGAGACTGCAATTTGCCACTTCACGAATGATTGTAGCTGATTGTAGGCGTTCATTGGTGGGCGGCATTTTGGTCAGCAGCGTTGCAGGGGCAGGTGCCAATGCGCATCTTGCGCAGGGCTACACACCTAAATTACTGGAGCGAGCAGCAACGTACATACATACCGTACGCCACTGTGTACGCCACTATTCGCCTAAGACTGTGGCACAAGACTGTGGTCTAAGACTGTAAGACTGCCACTGTCGAACGGTGCATGTCGACGGCTCACACGAAGTCGTCCCCACGAAGTCCCCACGACCAAGTCCCCGTGAGCGGTACGCCGTCCGTGGCTGGGACGACACTGCTGCATGGTGCCGTCAGCGCTTCCTCCACTGTTCTGGCCTACATTACCACAGCTTGCAATGAACACTGCGCATTGGCAATCGATCCTTGCCATGGCTCAAACACAAGTAGGCTGGAATGAGAGGATGCCGCTGCGTGTGTGCTCATGCCAGTCTGGTCCGTCGGTTGCAGTTGTATGTGCGGCGGCCACACGACAAGGTATGTATGGATTTACAGTTTTGGCCCCCTTCCAGGGCGCAGCCTCGTCCCATAACGGGGCAGGGCTGGCTCCGGCAATCAGGGACACGGGGTTTCCCACCCCTCTCGCTGTACGGTTAGGAGCCAAACATACAGCTCCAACGGGTTGGTAGGCCGCAATTAGAACGGGCCTCAATGTGCACCATATCTCAGCCTGGCCCCGCCCCCACGCAGCTTCCCGTGCGTGGACGCACACCCACAGAACAAACAGCGCCTCTACCCGTGGCCCCCATCTACCCTCCTACCAGGGAGGAAACCGGACACGAGGCAGCTGTACGGGGGAATTAGCCATAAGCGGCCCCCCGGATGCTGCTTTCGCTCCGCCCCCCTTTTAAACACGTGAGCCTGCCACCAAACAAAGGCCCCACTAGCCCCACAGACGCATGCCGCACGGAAGCACCCTCCCCCTCAGGCAGGCAGCCCAGACAGAACAGGCAACGTACATGTACTCAGTTTTTGGGCAGTATCCGCCCTTCAGTTCGTGTTATGGGCATCCGGCCAGTTGCACATAAGGCGGCCGTCCACCACCCAAAGCCAGGGGTGGTCTGCGTCAACCCCGTCCCACCCCGTGCGTGGCACCCCTAGAGCTGCAAATAAAGGCCCGCAGATGCGCCCATATGCTAGCCACCGCCCTGCAGGAGGCCTGCGATGCCAGGGACTGCCACTGGGGGACCGCCGCGCTGCCCCGCAGCTCCCTCATGCGTGCGTGCATAAACTGCCTCCCCACCTCCATGGCTTCCAGTGCCGCCAGAGCCACCACCTCCCACACGCACTGCTGTGCTCCCGAAGGTGCCCTAACCAACCACATCTGCTCCCTCCGGATGCCCTCCCCTGCTGGCCACCCCTCTTGCACGCTCCCCACTACCGCCCGCGCCACCGGGCATTCCCAGAAGTGGTGCTGCCTGGGGTGCCGGCCCAAGTCTTCCGGCCCGCCAAAGCCCCCACACCCACATACCTCGGGTGCTAGGCCCCTAATGTGCGAGTTCCCGAGCAAGGGGACGCCGTCTACCGTAAGCCGCCGACAAGGTGCATGACTTCAGGACTCCCTGTTCCATCGTCGCTGGACATGTCGAAGCATGACATGAATGTAGACGCTGCTTCGATAGTTCCTTTTGTACGCAACGTGTGTTTTGACACGTGGCTGAACACGTCCGTGGTGCATTCGAGGAATATTGTCGTCGCCCCTTCACCTCTAATGATCACGAGGCAGTAACCCGAAAAGACCCCATCTGTAAGTTCTTGCCAATGTTTATTTCAACGGGATGGGGCTGCTTAACGATAACTCCGATCGAGAAGCTCACATGGTTTTAGGGCTACGATGGAAACCAGACCTGCCTGCCCCCGCCTTCAAATCAAGCTTTCGTCTTACGTTATTACTCTACCATTTTAAAGTAGTTTTATGCATGCTCATGGATGGTGGGGGCTAGCACGAAGATGTACGCCCATGTTCCTGCAATGACATCGCTGGACGCGACGCCTCGAAGCAATCGACAATCATACAACTTTTGCTACGGTTTAAGCGGTATAAGCATCGACACGTGTCAGACGGCACGTTTGTTTGAATTTCGTCGATCTGCCTCCGCCTGACGTACGAGGCACAGTTGCACGAGGCAGCAGTTGCAACTTGTCGTCCCATAGATCACCTCGCTTATGCTCTGGTGTGGCTTTTTCCACGTCAAATCAGATCAGACCCTAAGTGATCCAATATGTACAAGAGCAAGTGAGCAAGGTAGCAAGTTTGGCCGCCCAGTGCGTAGTAACGCTTGACGCCAGCCAGTGACAAGATTCTCTGTTAGCAATAATAACAGCTGGGCCACACAATGCGCTTGCTCATTGCATTATTATGGCTGGCGACAAGCTGTTGTCACGCCCTCCCAGCTTCGGCACCAGGGACCTCTGCAACGGAACTGGAAAACGTGGCGGTTGTTAGTCTGAAAGGAAAGGATGTTCCGCTGGTAAGCCGAGGCAGCATTGTCCTTAAATGGAGGAAAAGCTGTGGACCAAGCCAGACAGCAGCCCTCCGTCCTTCTCTCGCGATCGGGCCATGCAGTTACTGACGGAGGACAACGCGGGGGTCGTCGCGGACGCGTTCGCTGTATCTGGGCGGCCAAGGACCGTACTGTTGTCCTCCTGTACCTTGAAGCCCAAACACGCTGGTTCTTGGCTTCTCCTTCAAAATATATACACGGTATGTGGGGATGGCCATGGGGGTCAACATACACTCGACCCAGCAAGCTTGTCTGTTACTGCAAGTCTCAGGGTTGTGTATGACTGTAAGTAGTGTCTGCACCACTTCCTTCCCTTCCTTTTGGGGACGTCGGAGTCCCCAGGCTAGGTCCAGTCCATGACCCACGGGTCCGCACCGAGATGGGGGTGACAAACTGTTCCCGGGGAACACAGGCACGTGAGCACCACTTTCCTCCCTTCCTTGCTGGAGCGTCAGAATCCCCAAGCTAGGTCCACGCCACGACCCACGGGTCCGCACCGAGCTGGGGGCGAACCCAATGCAGTTTGTATGCTTCTGCAACGCACAGACTACATGCTAGCAGATCTCCTGTATTGGGGGCCCATGCGTTACGTCCCAATGGAACGACAACACACCTCATGTTGCAGCACTGTGGGTTGTTGTCATGTGTGCAGTGGTCTGCTGGCAAGGAGAGACTGGGCGGCTGTGAGCGCATGCCGTTTGCAAGCGCAGATGGCTGTAAGGGGACCTTCAGGGGTGGGGTCTAAAGGGCAAAGGCCTCTTTACAGAGTACGTACGGAGTAACAAGTGCGGAGAATGGAGTATGGAGACGGTAACCTCCGCCCATGCATTCAGCTGCGCACCAGTGCTGACTTGAAAATTACCAGTCAAGGGAGCACTGGCCGGATGAGCTCCGGTACCAAGACCAGTACTAACCCTGGGACAACCGGCGACGGGCTGGGAAATACAGGTACTGTAGCTGAGTGATACTGGAATGGCAGCCAAGGACTACCGGCAGGGAAGCTGGGGAATACCGACCGGTACAGGGCTGGGGAATACCGGTACGGGGATGGAGAATACCGGTACGGGGATGGAAAATACAGGTATGGGGCTGGGGAACACCGGTAGGGCTAGGGAATACCGGTACGGGGATGAAGAATCCGGTATGGGGATGGGGAATACCGGTACAGGGCTGGGGAATACCGGTACGGCAGCTGGGGAATACCAGCACGGGGGCTGGGAGATACCGGTATGGGGGCTGGGGAATACCGGTACGGGGGCTGGGGAACACCGGTAATGGGGCTGGGGAATACCGGTATGGAGCTGGCGAGTACCGGTATGGGGGCTGGGGGAGTACAGGTATGGGGCCGGAAAATACTGGTTTGAGAGCTGGGGAATACTGGTACGTGAGCTGGGGAATACCGGTACGGGAGCTGGGGAATACTGGTATGAGGGCTGGAAAATACCGGTATCGGGGCTGGATATACCAGTACGGGGCTTGGGAAATACCGGTACGGGGGCTGGGGAATACCGGTACGGGGGCTGGGGAACACCGGTACGGGAGCTGGGGACAGCTGGGGAATACCGATACAGGGCTGGGGAACACCGGTATGGGGGCTGGGGAATACCGGTACGGGGCTGGGGAATCCGGTATGGGGCTGGGGAATACCGGTACAGGGCTGGGGAATACAGGTACGGCAGCTGGGGAATACCAGCACGGGGGCTGGGAAATACCGGTATTGGGGCTGGGGAATACCGGTACGGGGGCTGGGGAACACCGGTAATGGGGCTGGGGAATACCGGTATGGAGCTGGCGAGTACCGGTATGGGGGCTGGGGGAGTACAGGTATGGGGCCGGAAAATACCGGTATGAGGGCTGGGGAATACCGGTACAGGACTGGCGAATACCGGTATGAGGGCTGGGGAATACTGGTACAAGGGCTGGGGAATACAGGTGTTGGGCTGGGAAATACTGGTACGAGGGCTGGGGAATACTGGTACGGGGGCTGGGGAATACTGGTACAGGACTGGCGAATACCGGTATGAGGGCTGGGGAATACTGGTACAAGGGCTGGGGAATACAGGTGTTGGGCTGGGAAATACTGGTACGAGGGCTGGGGAATACTGGTACGTGGGCTGGGGAATACCGGTACAGGGCTGGGTAATACCGGTACAGGGCTGGGGAATATCGGGACGGGGACTGGGAAATACTGGTACGGGAGCTCGGGAATACTGGTACGGGAGCTGGGGAGTACCGGTACGGGAGCTGGGGAATACCGGTACAAGGGCTGAAAAATACCGGTATGGGGGCTGGGGATACCAGTACGGGGCTGGGGAATACCGGTATGGGGATGGCGAGTACCGTACCGGTACGGCCGCTGGGGACTACCGGCAGGAAGGCTGGGGAATACCAGCACGGGGGCTGGGAAATACCGGTCTGGGGGCTGGGGAATACCGGTATGGGCGCTGGGGAATGCCGGTACGGGGGCTGGGGAATACCAGTACAATTAAAGTAACCACGTCAGCAGTTCAAAGAAGTGCTGGCGCTGCAGACTGCAGAAAGCAGGCTGGGCGTTCCTGTCCCCGGGCAGAGGCGCCGTAGGGCACCCCCTTACGGGGGCCGATCGCCCTTACGGCCGCTTGCTTGTGCTCGTCGGGCTTTGAGCTCCTGCTTTCGCGTCCCTTCCCGTCTCTTCACCTGTAAACCTTTCCACAGAAATAACCACTCGCCTTCCCTCCCTTCTGCAGCAACTAGCTGTTGTTGGGCTGGACAAGAATCTCATGATGACGTGTAACAATGTGGAGACATGCCCCATGGCATGGGAGAGGTGAGCCTGTCTATACAGTGGTGGTTAACATACCGGTACAGTGGTGGCTTGCAGCATGGTCAGCGCTGCTACTATGTAGCTAATCATGAGTACCGGTAATGTGCTTTTGATGTCATTTGGTGTGCTTTTCTTGCTCTTCTGTGCAGAGGCTATCCCACTATCATGGTCAACTGGGTCTGGTGGAACGAGCACAACAACAAACGGGAAGAGCGAGACCCCCTGACTCGTAGGTGGAGTTGTAGTGTACGTTCTGCATGCTGTGATGCGCTGTACCGGTATGTCCACTGGAACTCATACCTTGCACAACACACATGAGACCAGGCCGCTCCTGGATGGCCACTGCTGGCCACGCTCATGATACATGCTCAAACTGCGTAACACACCCACTCACCCTGCCGCAATAATCTTATGAAAACGGAACGCATACCGGTAAAGTGCCTTGTTGTACATGTGCGCGATCTAGTTACACCGGAGTTGCACACGTGTGCCTATGCATGCATGCGCATGGTAACCCACGCAGACAAGTGGCTAGCTGCCTACTATCTCCTGAAGGCAGACGTCAGCATCTTCTACATTGACTGGGATGTCGCAATTTTCAAACCTTTCCTTCATCTCCTGGATTCGGTAAGGCTTGGACCCGCATGTATGCTCGCTGCTGCTCTCTTGCCCCTTCCCTGCTGCTTTCCTTCCGTATGACATGCGGTGCGTGTACTACCCGCCAAGCAAGCCGGAGGCCTGAAACTGATGCTGCTGTTTGACACATGCTTGCAGAGCGACCACGACATCATTGGTTTGACAGACCATCGCGATTACCAGCAGCTGCACCACCGGCATGACAGTCCAAGCTGTGGAATACGCTACCGAATGACGGGGACATGCATGAGTTCGGGCGTCTTCCATATCAAGGCGTCACCCTTGGCTGCAGGTGTGGATAGGACGGAGCAACATGCGTGAGGAACTCATACAGGGGTGTGCTCGGCTTTGCTCGGCTGCGTGCACGTGATAGATAGGACGTAGACCAGACCAGATATCCCACAAGGGGTGTCTTCCTGGCAAGGCCGCCTACCACCATGCAGCAGGTTGCTAAAGATGACGCTTTGGTACACTAGAAAGCAAGGACTTATCCAACATGTCAATACAATATTATACAATTTTATCCCATTTTGCTGCAGATTATGTGATGGCTGTATGGCTTAAAAGCCGTGGACCGCCGGATGTCTGCGTGGGAGCAAGCTGCCTTCAACGATCTCATGGTGAGGCGTGAGGCCTTACTTGGTGTTTGCTTGGCCAAGTACATGGCAAGCTGTCCCCTGTACGTACCAATCTAAGACCAAAGCCGCCTGAATGCATCAGCGATGAGCTAATTCCGCATTATATAACTGGCTCCTATGCGCAGGTGCTATATGCCCTACCGGTACCGTACGGAGGTCCGAAACAGGCCCTTGCGGTTCGTATATTCCCTCTACCAAGCATCATCAACGTACCCCTCCTGCAGTCGATGATTGCGGCAGAGGGTTCACACCACCTCAGCAACCTTTCCATCTTGCACTGTGGGTACGTGCTTGGGAAGGAGAAGCTGAAAATCGCAGCGGAGGGATTCCCACGTCTGGGGAACTTGAACTTCACCAGGACCCCCTGGACACCCGTTTGGGGCGATAACTTGAGAACCAAGCCAATAAACGTCCCGAGGCCTACGATTCCGTACCATGACATTTACGCTCAAGACGCTTCCCGCCGCCGCCTTGCCACAAGGTCTACCAACCTGTTGGAGCTGTTTGGCTCCTAACCGTACAGCGAGAGGGGTGGGAAACCCCGTGTCCCTGATTGCCGGAGCCAGCCCTGCCCCGTTCTGGGACAAGGCTGCGCCCTGGAAGGGGGCCAAAACTGTAAATCCATATATACATCCTGCTTGCCTGAGCGCAGGGGTGTGTGTGTGTGTGTATTGACAAGTGTGCGGAACTGCGGATGCGCATGAGCAGAAGCCTGCACCTCGGTGCAAGGGAGTCCCTTGGTAGGTTCCACCCGGTGGCCTGGACCAGTGCACTGGCTAATTCCGCAGGTTTGGCATTATTAACGTGGTTATCATTTATCAGTGTTGGAGCCCGTAGGGCTCGTATAATTGGTGGTGTGGAGAAGTTGCTAGGGGCTGCGCCAACGCTTGCACAGTGCCGCCCCAGGGGAGAGAAGTTTTCCCTGGGTACCGTGACGCATTGAGGAGATGCGCCGTGCGATGCTCGCCATGCGCCAAGCACCAGGCGCTGGGGGACATTGTGCAAGCGCCAGGCGCTGAGGAATGGTGCGCCCAATGGATGCCCCTGCCCTCGCACTGTTTTTCTCCGTGGGAAGGTTACGGGGGCTTAGAATTCGGTGCTTGGCAAGCGCAGGTGGGCGGATGATGTACACCGGTATGCTGCTGGTTGCCACGTGCCGTTCCGTCTGCGTGCGGCCTGGTACAGTCTCCTGAGCCGCATGCCGCGAGTGAGAGCAGGTGAGGTCAGGCCTGCTAGCGTGGTAGGTACCCGTGCGTATACCGCCGTAACTGTTGGAGACCTGTGGAGGACGTGTTATTGGCTGCGCTTCTAAGCAGTAACATGCCTGTTTGACGCACTGTTGACAGAAGGGATCTCATTTCAATCGTTCCTTACTCTTTGATGGATTCTCTTACGGGTCTTACGCTCCTACTGCGGGGTGTCAGTACAAGTAGCGTAAGCCAGTGTTACACTGTGGGCGAGAGCCAGGGGTCCATAGCCGGACCGAGACACAGCGACGGGCCTCTAGGGCCAAAGGCACGAGCCGGGAGGGCTCGAGGCACGGGACAACGCCCGACAGCACACGCGGGGGTCTACTCACCAAGGGCGAAACCACGGCCCTGAGACGGCACAGGCAAGGCAGGACCGCACACGCTCAGCCCGCACACACAACGCCAGGGGAGACCAACAACGGACAGCACGCCAGGGCAGCAGCAGACGGCGCACACCAAGCAGAGCACAGGCCGGGAATAGGAGCCGTCCAGGGCGCCCGAGCCACACGCAGCAAGGCAGCACACCACCTGCCCTCCCACAACAGCAGGCACGCTACAGTCTAGTCCCTCTGGCCGGCGCAGGCAAGAGGGGCACGAACAGGCCAAGGCAGGCGAGACCCAGGGCTGGGCTCTTCACGACCGAAGTAGCGTGTTTGTACGACAGTGGGCAGGGCACGGCGACGACAAGCTGGGCATTCCGTGAGACCTCTGATACAGCAATTGTTATACCGTGACATTACACTGTTGCACATTTGCCGACGAAAGCAGCCATCGCCGAATCCAGCAACGGCTCTCCCCGCGTTCGTGGCCAGCTTTATACGCACTTAACGTACGCCCAGCTTTTCTTTAGCACATAAGCGTGCCGCTCATTTCTCTCGCCCATCGCGGTGCTGGGCCCCTGCAAAAGATGCACGCAAATGACACAGCTGCAGCCAACAGACACGGCTAGCAACAGGAATTACAACGTTTTAGTAACAACGTACAGCGGTGCTGTAATGGACTTTATAGCAAGCTCTTATGTCGGGCTCGGCTTTGAGCGTCGCAACTTTGGATCGACGCTTTACAAGCACAGGCGGCTTGCGATCTTAGGTATGTCCTCATCGCTAAGAGGAGCGAAATTCGTATTTGACAGTGTTGGCTTGACCGCTTGCCACCGACAGCGGATCGCCCACAGCAACGGCCACCAGCATGCCAGGACAAATAGCAGCACACAGCAGGGTACACACCGAAGCGGTGTGGCTGGGGATCAGAGCCGACGTGACCAACTAAAATGGCATGCTGCACAGCAGACCAACAGGCAAACTCCCCCACACCCTTTCAGGGCCTCCGTGCTGTGAGCCGGCTCTGCGGAGCGGCGTAGCAGTATAACAACCGTACGACACCTCACACATGGGCTGTACGCCACTGCTCCTGGTCATCGGACGTCCCCAGGCTCAACACCTGGCAGGAGGCCCCTAAGGCGGGACCGGCAAGTCGTTTGTAAGCGTACGCCCGCAGGGAGGCCAGCCGCACACAGGACAGCCATGAGGACGGGGCACCTCTCACGCGTGGTGGTCTTGCACGGCATACGCATGACAAGGCGCACCCTTGGCCGCTTAATGCAACCATTCTTTGTGCCCAACTTGCTGCCTGCAGGGCATGAGAATCTGGCTGCCTCCGTACCTCATCCCACGCGTACCAGGAAGCCTGGGGCCGGTCACCAGTGGGTCTTTCTGAATGGTGCTGACCGTGGCTTCCCTCCTGAGCCCTTGTCCTCAGCTACCGTACGCTGCTGTAAGGGCTGAGCACCCTGGAGCCCGCACCTGGAGCGCTGCAGCGCCCGTGGAGCAGCGTATTGCTCTGGAAGGCGGGTCTGATGCGACTGACGTCCTGGGGAGAAGCTTGTCGTGAAGTTGGCCGGCCGCCGGCGGTCGCCACGTGTCTACAGGTGGGTACAAACGTGTGATGGCGGGGGTGTGGATAATGGGTTGAGGACTGGTGAACATCAGGGGAGCTCCCCTGGTAGGTACGGTAGTGTCCGCGGAAGCGGGTGCAGAAGGGGCCGGAATTCCACGGATGCAGAAGGGACTGGAAATGTTGAGCTTGTATCGGCCCGCCCTGCATGGAAGGCTGCGGGGGCTTATGGGCCAGCCCAGCAAGTCCCCGTGCCGCCCCTCTCGCCTGCCCTGCTGCGGGCCCTGCTTTGTGCTGGCAGGGAAGTGCTGTTTGGCATTATACCTCCATGGAGTTCCACGCGGCCCCACGCCAACAGTTGGGTTCAAAGAGCAAACAGCCCGGCCGGAACGGCGGGCGAAAGGTTAGATTGGGGAGCTGGGGCCTCCCATGCGTGGGGCTAGGGACTTTCACAGGACCCCCGCCGTTTGACTAATGTGAAGGACTTCCTAAAAACACGACAGCAGGTCGGACGTATTTGCGTACACAAGTGCCCATGCGTCATTATTATAATAAGAAAAAGCGGACGTAAGGGTTGCTCTTGGTTCCACCCCGCCCAGCGGCGGGTATCCTGTTGTCAGTGAGCGGGCGCCTATTCGCCCGCTTTTCCAGCAACTATGAAAACACGTCTGCTTCTACGTGTGGTGGCTGTCTTCGCGGTTGCCGCTTTGGCGCCACATGAGACCTTGGCAGCATCGGAATACCCTCCCGTCAACCCGCCACGGTGGGCAACACATGGCACGTTGCCATTTGCATAGCTCCGCTGTGCTACATTATATTTTCAACGAGCGGGCCTTTCGATTGGGCTTGCCCGAAACAGACATGCCGTCGGCATGCGCCATTAGCGGGGCATGCCGCAGTCGCTCATCCTGGGCATTTAAGTGCAATGAAAAGCATTGATTAAAATAGAACGGCACGTGACAAAGCAATGGCCCTTCACCCTTCTTTCTGCGGAGTGAGTGCGTGGATATCAGCCGTGCCGGCGCTTGTGCAAACCAGAAGCCCTCTGGTGCCGCGGCGGTCTTACACCACCATACCCAGGCGATTCCCTTTCGGTACCGCCTCCCCCCTGTAGGTTGACATGGGGCCCTTGCACGGACGCCGGCCTTGGGCCCAACTCCACGTTCCTGTGCGCCAGTGCACAAGTCCCCCTGGACTACCGCCGGCCCACATGGCGCAACATCAGCCTGGCGCTCATCAAGAGCCCAGCGACAGGGAAGCCCTCCAAGCGCCTGGGCAGCCTGTTCTTCAACCCCGGTGGCCCAGGCGGCTCCGGCATCCAGGGCCTTTCCGTGATCCTTGACTTGCTGCCAGCGGCAGTGCTGGAGGTGGGTGACCCCAGCTGGACCTCATGTCTGGGTATCCCCATGTGGGAATGAAGTGTTCCTGCACATTGTTGTCGATTGGAATGGGCTGGGTACGTCACCCGGCTCGGGTAGGGTACCGGTGCGGTCCCTATCCCCTGGCGCATGCAGCGAAGCATTGAGCGGGGGGGGGGCCGTGCACAAGTCCCCACCTGCCTGAAGCTCCCTACGTGGGCAGCGTGAACAACCAGTGTGCTCGCAGCGGCAATATGCTGATCACTCTTGGATCCGATCCTTGACCGCCCACACCACTCCGTCCGACGGATTTCCGCTCCCACTTTGCTGCCCCCGGTTACCCCACTCCGCCCGCCAGGTGTTCGACATCGTGAGCTGGGACCCCCGCGGCATCGGCCTCAGCACCCCTTTTAACTGCTTTGCGAATCTAAACGGCATGGCCACCTTCTTTGGAAACAAGTCGCTGCAGAACTACTACCCCACCACAAAGAAGGAGGCCGGCGTGTGGCTTAACAAGATGCAGCGGCTGTCCAAGCCCTGCGCCGACCGCAACCGCCTGCTAATCAACTACCTCTCAACCGCCGACACGGCACGCGACATGGACGTGCTGCGTGCAGCGGTTGGCGACGAGAAGCTGTCGTACATTGGCGTTTCGTACGGCACGCTGATTGGCGAAACGTATGCCAACATCTTCCCGGACCGCGTCCGCGCACTGGTGGGTTCTTGCCCCTGGCGCGTACCGGCTCACTTCAGGTCCTCCATCCACGACAGATGTGGGTACGCTGCATGCGTGCTGTAGAAAGCGTGCACCTCCATGCCTTCAACACACATGCAAACGCGTTATGAGCGTTCGCGAGCTGTCTTTTGCGCCACCCTTGGTAGTTGCTACGAGCACAGCGACCAACGCCCGACTGCCCTGCTATGCACCTCATGGCTTGACTTTGCTCCGGAGACGGACCAGCCCTTGCCCGACCATACCCGACGTGCCCTCTCTGCACTCTGCTGTACTGGTTGTTTTGTTACAGGTGCTGGACTCCAACGTGTACCTGTACTGGCATGGTAGACACACCATACCTGCTCGACCGCACCGTGCTGCTGCTGCTGCTGCTGCTGCTGCTGCCGCGCGTTCCTGTGTGGTGTGCAGGTGCTGGATTCCAACGTGGACGCCGTGAACTGGTTCGCCAAGCCCGGCCTGTCCATGGCGCTGCGCATCCGTGCCGACCTGGGCGCCAGTGCCACGTGGGAGCAGTTCCTCCGCCTGTGCGGCGAGGCGGGGCCGGAGCGCTGCACCTTCTCGGCAGGCAACTACCCCGCCACCCGGGCAAAGTGGCTGGAGGTGATGGCGGCCTTCCAGGAGAGGGGCTACATTGGGGTCCCAGGGACCGGGGACCTGGGCTCGTGGTTTGTGGGCAGCATGGGCGTGCTGCTGCTGGCGGAGACGGCAGGGTGGACGCAGATGGCCAACATCATGCAGGTGAGGGGGGCTGTAAGGAAGGAAGGGTTTTATGTACGACGTTTTGACTGATTTTACTGTTTGTAGTAGTGCTTGGGTTTGCTGCGATGCTGCAGCGGGTGCAGGTGATGACGGCAGCAGCGGAGGCTTGGTGGGGGATGCATGCCCTTGTGCTGCCAGCTTTCTGAGGGGGCCACCTTCCGGCGGGAGTGTGCCGGTACTTGCCTTGCTGGGCGGTGTAGGGCTGCGCTAGCAGCGATGGCAACTGACAAGGCCGCCCGCTTCGGACGAGGCACACGTGCCCTGGTGGCGGTTCAGCGGATTCCTGAGGTGCCTTGGGCACGCTCTCGGGGTATTTCCCTGCCAGCCAGCTGCCGTCGGCTATCGTACATAGCTCGCCTTTTGCCCCTCCGTTGACCTTCTTTCCGTAATCCGCTTTCTCCTTTCGCAGATTCTGTGGCTGTCCCGCAACGAGACCTCCCAGGGCGCCTACGACGCGGGCCTGCCTGACAGCCCCGACCAGGGCTGGGCCGTGTACTGCTCTGAGGCGCCCCGCGTCACCGACCCTGATGCATACTGGAGGCAGGCCACCACCGAACAGGCCCGGTCCAGCATGGCGGCCTGGTACTGGACGTGGTTTGACTCCCCGTGTGTTAACTGGCCGGGGCGCGCTAAGAATAAGTACACTGGGCCCTGGAACAAACCAACGGCCGCAGGCATACTCGTGATTGGAAACCTCTACGATCCCGAGACGGACTACATGAGCTCGGTCGCGGTTGCAACGGAGCAGCTGGCGAACGCGACGCTCCTGACGGTTGACGGTTACGGCCACAGCGCGTTTGGCAACCCCAGCACGTGTGCAAATGAGCACGTGGTGGCGTACCTGATCAGGGGAGTCCTGCCCCCGCAGGGCACAGTGTGCGCGCAGGACTGCACGCCATTTAGTGAGGACTTCGATGAGTGCTTTGCCACAGCGGGCATGAGGGGCCAGGGGCAGGGTGAAGCAGGTGACAGGAGGCGGCGGCAACTGGCAACGGGGCTGGTGCGTGGGCGCAGACGCCGGGCATTGCTGGAGCGGCTAGTGCAGATGGCTGGCCACAGCCGTTGACTGGGGACCCGGCCGCACGGGCCAACTTTTAGGCGACCCACTCAGGCAGTCAGGTGCCACCCGTTGTTTGTCATTTGGGGTCTGTCTTGTCATATGCTTTGTGGTCCGTGCGCCTCATCCTGCTGGCTGTACACATGCTGCTGTCATTAGCAGCCTGCTGGTAGGGTGTTGGGCAGACGGTATGCTGCAGGGGTACCCTGGTGTGCGGTCTGACGCTGATGCTATGGAGTAGCACCCCAGGCTGGCTTTAAGTTTGTGATGGGCCTTCTGATGATTGCAGTGATTATTAGGCATGATAATCACCGAGTGCCTGTACAAGCTTGGATGATACATGTTCAAGGCGGTTTGGGCGCCATGGTATTCACGGGGCACCAAAGGCGCCCTGTGTGCCGGCATGCGAGGGCGAGCGGTGCTGAGGGAGCCTTGCGTTACGGCCGGGACATTTTACCACGTTCGCCACGTGACTGATGTGTTAGAAGTCCTATATCTGTACGCGCCAGGTCTACCTGAACCTTCATATGCAAAGCTGGCTACTCGCTGCCGAGTGCTTCATCGGTCCCGTCGAGCAAAAGTGGTTAGTTGGGCCAGCTTGCGCCCTACCCCGGTACGTAGGTTTACGGGTTTGCTCTGCGGGATTTTTGACAGCAACCATGACAATACAGCTGCGTCTGTGCATCACAGCTGTCTTCGCGGCTGCCGCTTTGGCCCTACAGGAGGCATTGGCAGCAACGGATTACCCTCCCGTCAAGCCGCCAAGGTAAGCATATTGCGGCCTCCCGTACATCACAACGCTGATCAATAAGGGATGGTGTCATCTGGACTGGCTCTGTGGCACTCAACAGTCGGGGTGCACCCTGGAGCGACTGCAGCGAGTGCAGGCTTGCTGTCAAAAGAAAAGTTGGTCGATCTATGGGCCAGAGCGTAGCGAGGTCAGCGAATCGGCGTGACCTCATATCACTCGGCTGCACACTTGTGTTACGCTTCCCTGCCGGAGACCGCTGCCAAGTCGACCTACCGTATGACGGAACCATTCCGGACGGTCACTGCTAAGGGGTTCCGTGGGCCCATGGCCAAGGCTAACGTCGCAGCAGAAGGTAGCTGACTCCACAAAAGTGAGTGGACCGATGGGCCATTCACATCGGTGGGTCAACCAACGGCCCAAATCTTCCAGGAGACTCACACAGACCCATGGGTCGGTCCTTCGGGACGTACCGAGGGGCCACAGGCCCCGATGCAAAGCCACTCACAGCATTGCCTCAGATGGTGGGGACGTGGAGCTACGACTGATTACCAGTCAAGGTGCCGGCTGGGCCACACACCCGTATCTTTGCCTCGAAGAGGGCATCTACTTGCCCCTGCAAGTGCCTCGCTCCGAAGCCTGATGATCCGATCCAGCCAGGAGCCCTCTGGCGCCGCAGCAGTTCCTACCACGCCCTGGAGATGTTGTGGTTGGTTGTTGGTTGTTTGTATGTTTGTTTTCTACATGGAAGGATCCGTAACCCCGCATGCAAGGACCCTTCGGTACCGCCTCCCTGCTGCAGATTGACGTGGGGGCCATGCACGGACGCCGGCCTTGGGCCCAACTCCACCGTCCTGTGCGCCACTGCCGAAGTTCCCCTGGACTACCGCCGGCCCACGTGGCGCAACATCAGCCTGGCGCTCATCAAGCACCCCGCGACAGGGGAGCCCTCCAAGCGCCTGGGAAGCGTGTTCTTCAACCCTGGGGGCCCAGGCGGCTCCGGCATCCAACAGCTCCAAGGCTTTGTTGATTATTATGTGCCAGCAGCCGTGGGCGAGGTAGGTGGGCGCGGCCTTGGGTGACCCACATCCTCAAAAAGCTATGTATGCAACACTAGGTGGAGCTCTGCGCAATCTGGCAGGTAAAGCGCATTCATGGTGCACAAGCAAGAAATGTTCACATCGTACAACAAGTGCACATACTGCACGTGTCTGCTCCGTACATTTTTGTATGCCGTCAGTACGTCAAGGCCCTCAAGTTACGGCCCTGGACCGCAAACCCTACTCTGCCCCCAGGCAAACCCTGTCCTACCCCGTTTCGCCCGCCAGGTGTTTGACATCGTGAACTGGGACCCCCGTGGCATAGGCCTCAGCACCTCCTTCAGTTGTTTTGCAGATGCCAGCGACATGGCCAACTTCTTTGGCAACAAGTCGCTGGTCTACTACTACCCCACCACCAAGGAGGAGGCCAACGCGTGGCTTAACAAGATGCAGAACCTGTCCAAGCCGTGTGCCGACCGGAACCAACCGCTGATTAACTACCTTTCAACCGCCGACACGGCACGCGACCTGGACGTGCTGCGCGCAGCGGTTGGCGACGAGAAGCTGTCGTACATTGGCATCTCGTACGGCACGCTAATTGGTGCCACGTATGCCAACATCTTCCCCGACCGCGTCCGTGCGCTGGTGCGTGGGTTCGATCTTGCCTGTGGCGTGGATGGATAGATGGATGCATGCACCCGTACCTTTTGAACGGGGCGGGGGCGAGGGGTGGAGCTTCGTGCCCTCAACCCGTCATGCAAGCCGGCAACAAGCAAGCTTGTTATTCCTTCTGTCCGTACGGCAGCACTAGGTAGGCACACTGCACACCCCGTTCTACCCCGCACCTTTTACAGTGTGCACCACGCACCAATACGGTGGGGTTTTTTTTTTCTGTGGAAAGGTTTACAGGTGAAGAGACGGGAGAGGACAGGCCAGCGGGACCGCAAAGCCCGACCAGCACAGGCAAGCACCAACACCACAAAACGTCCAAACCCAGCGCACCCCGGACTGCAAAAAGGGAACACGTAGAGAAGGAGAGGACCTGAAACCAAAAACCCACAGAACAGGGAGAAGAGAACAAGACACCAAGGGCAAGGGGAGTCTAAAAAAAAACAGAAGGGATAAGGGAAAGGGCAACGGAACGACAAAAGCCCCCCAACCCCCAACCTACCCTCCCGACCACGCAGAAGGCACCAACAGAACCCCAGCGGGCAGGCGCCGAGACAGGCGCCCACGACAGACACTCAGACGGGCCGCCCTAGAAGGCCACAAAGCCAGCAGTCCACCAGGCTCCAGCAGCCCCACAGACCAGCAACACGACCCCGCCTCCCAACCGCAACAGCGACCCCACCCTGTGCCCAGGAGGAGCACCCCGACGCAGGACAGACAGACAGCCAAACCGCCCGACCAGCACAAAACCGACCCCCAGACACGCCACCCAGCACGCAGGGACACCGGCGACAGAAGCCAAAAAACACCACCCGCGACCCGCAGCCCGCATGGCCGCCAGCAGCGACGCAGGGGTGGACGGACGAAGAGCCCCCAACCCCCAACCTACCGACCCAGACACGCAGAAGACACCCGGAACCACCGCACCACCACCGGCTCGCCAGACGCCAGCAAGCGCAAGGCCAGCCCGAGGCCGCACCCGAGTCTGAAGGTGATGGCCGCTCCACAGACCAGCAAAAGACCAAGACGCTCCTGACAGCTACGGCGACCCGAAACCACGCCCGGAAGGAGAACTCCAGCGAAAGGGCGGTCCCCACACACGACACCCGACTAACCAACCACCCCGTGGGGTGCGGTGCTGCCCACGTCCGACCTACCTCCCACGCCCTCCTCCCCTTGCAGTGGTGCACGCATACACGTGCTTGACATACAAGACTGTGGGCAAGCGCCGTAAACTAGTATGCGCACCCATGCACTCTGCACATGCGTCCTCGTGTCACATCCCCTGCTCATGCTGGACCAACCCCTCGCTCACTGCGTACCTAGTGTCGTAGTGTGCAAGTGCTCAGTGCCAGCACGCATGGATGCCGGACCCATACGGACTGCCTATTTGCATACTTGGCAACACCCTATCCACTTCGTCACACCGCATCCCTCAACACCCTATCCACTTCGTCACACCGCATCCCTCAACACCCTATCCACTTCGTCACACCGCATCCCTCAACACCCTATCCACTTCGTCACACCGCATCCCTCAACACCCTATCCACTTCGTCACACCGCATCCCTCAACACCCTATCCACTTCGTCACACCGCATCCCTCAACACCCTATCCACTTCGTCACACCGCATCCCTCAACACCCTATCCACTTCGTCACACCGCATCCCTCAACACCCTATCCACTTCGTCACACCGCATCCCTCAACACCCTATCCACTTCGTCACACCGCATCCCTCAACACCCTATCCACTTCGTCACACCGCATCCCTCAACACCCTATCCACTTCGTCACACCGCATCCCTCAACACCCTATCCACTTCGTCACACCGCATCCCTCAACACCCTATCCACTTCGTCACACCGCACCCTCAACACCCTATCCACTTCGTCACACCGCATCCCTCAACACCCTATCCACTTCGTCACACCGCACCCTCAACACCCTATCCACTTCGTCACACCGTGCTTCTGCGCCTGCTCTGCACTGCTAAACTGGTTATTGTCATACCGGTATTGTTTATGTCGTCATTTTAATAATTGTCACTTTGTTTTTTGTCATGCAGGTGCTGGATTCCAACGTGGACGCCGTCGGCTGGTACGCCAAGCCCGGCCTGTCTTTAGCACTGCGCATCCGTTCAGATCTGGGTTCCAGTGCCACGTGCGTGGGAGCAGTTCCTCCGCCTGTGCGGCGAGGCAGGGCCGGAGCGCTGCACCTTCTCCGCGGGCAGCTACGCCGCCACCTGGGCAAAGTGGCTGCAGGTGATGGCCGCCTTCCAGGAGAGGGGATACGTTGGGATCCCTGGCCTCGGTGATGCGGGCTCGTGGTATGTAGGCAGCTCAAGTGTGCTGCAGCTCATACGGACGACGGCGTGGGCGGATTTGGCCATTACCATGCAGGTGATGATGAGGGATACAGGGGACTGGGGAGTGTCAACGTAGAACGCATGCCCTGCTTGTGGGAGAGGAGATGCGCTGGCTGTGGTGGCCTTGCTGTTATTCTTAGGTGGTTATTCTTAGGTGGGTGCGGGTTCTCGACCAAGCTACCCCACCCCGCAGCCCCAAGCCCAGCGTTTGCCACTTGGCTGCTTCATGGATACATACCCCACTGCATACAGTACTGGTGTACCGTATGTCAGCACGTGCACTTGTCGTAACGCCCATCTTGCTTGTGAGTCAGCCTCTCAGCCTCTGGTCGTCCAACCTGGTCAGCTGCCCCTGCTGGCTAGGAAGGCATGCTCGCATGCTCGCATTCACCGCTCGGCATCCCTACTATGCTTCCTCCACCCACAGGACCTGTGGCTGTCCCGCAACGAGAGCTCCCAGGGCCCCTTGACGGGGGCGGTTCCTCAAGCCCCGCCCGACCAGGGCTGGGCCATGTACTGCTCTGAGGCGCCCCGTGTCACGGACCCTGACGCATACTGGAGGCAGGCCACCACAGAGCAGGCCCGGTCCAACATGGCGGCCTGGTTCTAGACCTGGCTCGACTCCCCGTGTGTTAACTGGCCGGGGCGCGCGAAGAACAAATACACTGGCCCCTGGAACAAGCCAACGGCCGCAGGCATACTTGTCATTGGCATTCGTTACGATCCCGAGACGGACTACATGAGCTCGGTCGCGGTTGCAACGGAGCAGCTGGCGAACGCGACGCTGCTGACGGTTGACGGTTACGGCCACAGCGCGTTTTACAACCCCAGCACGTGTGCAAACGAGCACGTGGCGGCGTACCTGACCAGGGGAGTTCTTCCCCCGCAGGGTACGGTGTGCGCGCAGGACTGCACGCCATTCATGGTGGGCTTTGATGATTGCTATGCCACAGCGGGGATGGGGGGTCAGGGGCAGGATGGTGTAGGTGACAGGAGGCGGCGGCGACTGGCGGCGGGGCTGGCGGATGGGTGCAGGCGCCGGGCACTGGACATGGTTGGCCCCAGTTGAAGGGGGTCAGCTTCCGGGCTGACCCACTCAGCTGGCTACCAAGACACAGGTTGTGTGTTAGCTTGGTTCATTCGTGCAGGTGCCTTGTGCCGAGTGCTTGAGCTCACAGGCTGTTGCTGGACTGATTCTCCTGCCGACTGCCGACTGCACAATGCCTCTAGTTTGTATTACACTCGGTAGGGCACCTGGCGGAACCTTCCGGAAGGGGCCCAGGCGACCCCACACACCAAAACAGCTGAGTCAAAATCCAACTACCAATGACGGCCGCCTGCCATGGCGTGATGCCGTGCAAGCTGATCCGCTCACCCCACCATGCAAGGATGCCACCACAACTACGGTAATAGGCGGTGGCGGGTTACACCCCTGCCCCGAGCCAGCCAAAAACCTACACAAACCTCGCGCAGCGCACAAATGCATGAAACATAAGCTAGCATATTGTCAAGGAAGCTCTACGGTGGTGGTGCACCCCCGTCCCGTGGCGTGAGGGCAACGTCCACTCTCCATCCCGCCCCCAAGCAGGCTTGGGGCGCAAGGCTGCTGCCATGCCCTCTGCACCACTGAGTACAAACAATATACCGGTAACCACTGTTGTATTGCTTCGACGCCTATGGGCGGAACATTCAAGAGTTCGACCTATCTAAGTTCACCCCTGCGTGCGCACACCACTTCGCACATGCCATTGCACACCTCGCACGGCCACACATGGCCAATCCAGTATTTACCCCGAGCGCCAATACATACACTTCACAAAATTCTGCACCGCTCTATTACGCTGAACGAACATTCAACAACCTGCCCCTATACCCCCTGCCAAAGCGCTCACAAACGAGAAAAAAATGGTCAACTACTTTGAGGTTTGAGCCGTGTTGCTTTGCACGGCTGTAAGACCCCCAGTGTACTGTGTGGGCCCAGACTGCGCAACGGGCTACACGGGTTACGCAAATTCAAAACCAAACAATCTAGGGGAGTCTGAAGCCTCGCTTCCGCCCCCTGCAGGTGGTCGCGGCATAAACTTGGCGCGTGGCCGTACGGCCGCTGCCAGTGCCCACTGTACGTGAACGTGGAAAGCACGAGGAACGTCGGGAGTGTGTAGAGCGTGCCTCCCGAATGCCATCATGTGCCACCATTGCCGAACCGTAACCTACCATCCTGCCAAGGCCATACCTGCTGATAGCACGCTATGCATGTCCTACCCGCCCACAACTGCATGACACCCAACGTTGGTGCCAGTGAGGCCCCAAGCAACACGCAACAGCAGCTGTCCCGAAAAGACATGTGCCCTGCATGATGCCTTCGACGCGAAAGGTGCAAACACAGCACCAACATACACGTGACAGGCACCGTTGCTTACGACAGAAGCTCCTGCTACGCACGCATGTGCGCACATGAAGCAAACAGGCATGCACAGCCCGAAAAGGGCACATGTAACGAATTGAACCATGCAACTACCGAATCGGCACGCAGCAAATATATCGCTTACGAAGCAAACTTAAAGGCCTTTTGGGCCACGAGCGAGCAATCAACACGCAGTCTACTCCGAAAGTCCATATCAGCTTGAACGTGTATGAAAGATGCCTGCAAGCTTATTAGCTGCGTGCGCTTCATACCTGCAGCACGGGACTGGTGGGGCAGCAGCTGCGCGCCGCATCTGTGACGCTAAACACGCACTTCCCGCCAATGCACAGCTGGGCGGCCGTGCTGCATGAACCCTTCCTCTTGAGCTTAATACACACCGTAACATCTCGCTTGGCGGGGTGTTCATCGTGATCGTGCCAGCCATTGGTGCTGGCGGAGGCGGCGTTGGAGCTCCAGACAGCAGGCCGTACGGTCAGGGTGCCGTATACGGTGCCGTTGACGTTGCCGGTGCCGTACACTGGAGTCACGCGCGCGCCATTGACGGTGATGCGGCCCACAGCTGCCTTCGAGGCGCACATAGGGCCTGGAGAACGAGGGCATGAGCATGCAGCATATGGGCATACGTGCGTGTGGGGCGCACGGCGCATGGGTCATGGTACTAGTAAGTGTCTAGCAATGGCTCAACAGGTAGGATGGCTCAACAGGTAGGGAGGATGCACGACCGCGTACTGTCAAGCCACCATTGCTGATCCATGCAGCTTGTGCGAAAGCGTGTCCCTGTGCTGTGGTGTGTGGAGTCACATCAAAGTATGTCAGCACAGCATGCGCACATGGGCGTTCCTTGCCTCAGGCCGCCCTGATGGCTATCCTAGCTAGCGGGGTCACCCACATTAGGTACGCAGCAGGAGGGCCTGAAAATTGTTTGTGTACGTAGCTGTGTCTGCGCCATCGAATAGATTACTGTTGTCACGTGTCCGCTTCGCATCGACAATCTGCTGCACGAACTACTTTTGAGACAACGCGCACTCGTGTAAGTACTGTGACGCTCACGCCTACTCACTGATGAGAAACTCGATGCCGTACGGCTGCATACCGCAGCATCCCCGCTTCACGGTCCTGCCCTTGTCCTTGTCCGTGTTTTTTCCCTTGCCATTATCCTGGCCCTTGCCACTGTAAGTGGTGGCGGTGGTTCGGGCGGTGGTGGCAGTGGTCGCTGTGGCGGCGGTGGCGGCATACTTGGGTCCACGAGACGCACCGCAGCCCAGGTCCTCCACCTGTCGTCGAGCATTGAAATGTAAATTTAGGTAAGAATGTAGTAACAAGGCACAGCCGTGAGTCAGCACGCTGTTTCATGAAATGTGCACAGCGGATGGTTTGCGTGGCAGAAGGGGCAAAGGTGGGCGGCAGCGGCTGTGCTACATACAATCCGCGGCGTGCCGTGGATTGTATGTAGCAGCTGTGCTACATACAATCCACGGCACGCCGCCTATATCACACCATTGCAGGCTGCCATCCAAGGACACGGCACATCACAACACATCAGGAGATCGTGCCACGCATCGTGCCATGCCATGTTACATACACTAAGTGTCCTACCTGGAAGCAGACCTTCCGCTTCGTGCTTTTTGGGCTCGGGAAGAGACGGAACGGCGACGTGTTCTCTTTCCGTTTGCGGCAGCCATCAAAGGGAAACAGTTGCAGAAAGTCGATGGAAGACTGGGGGGCGGGGGAAGAGGGCGAGGGAGGCTGGACTGGGACTGGAGGGCTGAAAGTGGGTTGGGAAGGTGGTGGCTGTGCCTCTGGGCCTGGACTGGGTGGCATTGGTCCCAGGGGCGGCTGCGAAGTGCTAGACTGCCGAGGGCTTGAAGGTTGAGGGCTTGGCGGCTTGGGGCTCTGGGGCGGCTCAGGGCTTGGCGGTAACGGGCTTGGAAGGACTGGGCTTGGCGGTGAAGTGCCAGGCGGGCCAGGGGTTGGCGGGCTGGGGCTGAGAGGCCCCGGGCTGGGTGGCTCCGGGCTGGGCGGTGAAGGTCCAGGCGGCACGGGGCTGGGCGGCTCAGGGCTGGGTGGCTGCGGGCTGGGTAGCTCCGGGCTGGGCGGTTCAGGACTGGGTGGCTCCAGGTTGGGCGGCGAAGGACTGGGTGGTGCAGGACTCGGTGGCTCCGGGCTAGGTGGCTGCGGGCTGGGTGGTGCAGGACTGGGCGGCTCTGGGCTGGGCGGGTCTGGGCAGGGTGGCTCCCGGCTGGGGGGCTCAGGGCTGGGTGGCTCCAAAGTTGGCGGCTTTGGCCTGGGCGGCTCTGGGCTGGGCGGCGCGGGCTTGGGAGGCTCCGGGCTGGGTGGCTCCGGGCTGGGTGGCTCTGGGCTGGGGGGCTCAGGGCTTGGCGGCGCGGGGCTTGGCAGCTCCGGACTGGGTGGTGCAGGGCTCGGCGGCTCTGGAATGGGTGGCTCTGGGCTGGGTGGTGCAGGGCTGGGTGGCTCTGGGCTGGGTGGCTCAGGGCTTGGCGGCGCGGGCTTGGGAGGCTCCGGGCTGGGTGGCTCCGGGCTGGGTGGCTCTGGGCTGGGGGGCTCAGGGCTTGGCGGCGCGGGGCTTGGCAGCTCCGGACTGGGTGGTGCAGGGCTCGGCGGCTCTGGAATGGGTGGCTCTGGGCTGGGTGGTGCAGGGCTGGGTGGCTCTGGGCTGGGTGGCTCAGGGCTTGGCGGCGCGCGCTGGGAGGCTCCGGGCTGGGTGGCTCCGAGCTGCGTGGCTCTGGGCTGGGTGGCTCCGGACTTGGTGGCTCTGGGCTGGGCGGCTCCGGGCTGGGTGGCGCAGGGCTGGGCGGCTCTGGGCTGGGTGGCTCCGGGCTGGGCGGCTCTGGGCTGGGCGGCTCTGGGCTGGGTGGCTCTGGGCTGGGTGGCTCTGGGCTTGGCGGCTCTGGGCTGGGTGGCGCAGGGCTGGGCGGCTCTGGGCTGGGTGGCTCAGGGCTTGGCGGCGCGCGCTTGGGAGGCTCCGGGCTGGGTGGCTCCGAGCTGCGTGGCTCTGGGCTGGGTGGCTCCGGACTTGGTGGCTCCGGGCTGGGCGGCTCCGGGCTGGGTGGCGCAGGGCTGGGCGGCTCTGGGCTGGGTGGCTCCGGGCTGGGCGGCTCTGGGCTGGGCGGCTCTGGGCTGGGTGGCTCTGGGCTGGGTGGCTCTGGGCTTGGCGGCTCTGGGCTGGGTGGCGCAGGGCTGGGCGGCTCTGGGCTGGGTGGCTCTGGGCTGGGTGGCTCTGGGCTTGGCGGCTCTGGGCTGGGTGGCGCAGGGCTGGGCGGCTCCGGGCTGGGTGGTACAGGGCTGGGCGGCTCCGGGCTGGGTGGTGCAGGGCTAGGTGGCTCTGGGCTGGGTGGCTCAGGGCTTGGCAGCGCGGGGTTGGGCGGCTCTGGGCTGGGTGGCTCCGGGCTGGGTGGTGCAGGGCTGGGTGGCTCCGGGCTGGGTGGTGCAGGGCTGGGTGGTGCAGGGCTGGGTGGCTCCGGGCTGGGAGGCTCTGGGCTGGGCGGCTCTGGGCTTGGTGGCGCAGGGCTGGGCGGCTCTGGGCTGGGTGGCGCAGGGCTTGGCGACTCCGGGCTGGGTGGTGCAGGGCTGGGTGGCTCTGGGCTAGGCGGCTCTGGGCTGGGCGGCGCGGGGTTGGGCGGCTCTGGGCTGGGGGGCTTAGGGCTGGGTGGCTCCGGGCTTGGCAGCTCTGGGCTGGGAGGCTCTGGGCTGGGCGGCTCTGGGCTTGGCGGCGTGGGGCTGGGTGGCTCCGGGCTGGGTGGCTCTGGGCTGGGTGGTGCAGGGCTGGACGGCTCCGGGCTGGGTGGTGCAGGGCTGGGGGGCTCTGGGCTTGGCGGCGCAGGGCTTGGCGGTTCCGGGCTGGGCGGCTCCGGGCTGGGCGGATCCGGGCTGGGAGGCTCCGGGCTGGGCGGCTCCGGCCTAGGAGGCTCTGGGCTTGGCGGCTCTGGGCTTGGTGGCACAGGGCTGGGCGGCTCTGGGCTGGGTGGCTCCGGGCTGGGTGGTTCAGGGCTGAGCGGCTCCGGGCTGGGAGGCTCCGGGCTGGGTGGCTCTGGGCTGGGGGGCTCTGGGCTGGGTGGTGCAGGGCTGGGCGGCTCCGGGCTGGGCGGCTCCGGGCTGGGTGGCTCTGGGCTGGGTGGCTCTGGGCTGGGTGGCCCCGGGCTGGGCGGCTCTGGGCTGGGCGGCTCTGGGCTGGGTGGCTCCGGGCTGGGCGGCTCTGGGCTGGGTGGCTCCGGGCTGGGTGGCTCCGGGCTGGGCGGCTCTGGGCTGGGTGGCTCCGGGCTGGGCGGCTCTGGGCTGGGCGGCTCTGGGCTGGGCGGCGTGGGGCTGGGCGGCTCTGGGCTGGGTGGCTCCGGGCTGGGTGGTGCAGGGCTGGGCGGCTCCGGGCTGGGAGGCTCCGGGCTGGGAGGCTCCGGGCTGGGTGGCTCCGGGCTGGGGGGCTCTGGGCTGGGTGGCTCCGGGCTGGGCGGCTCTGGGTTGGGTGGCTCTGGGCTGGGCGGCTCTGGGCTGGGTGGCTCCGGGCTGGGCGGCTCTGGGCTGGGTGGCTCTGGGCTTGGTGGCGCAGGGCTGGGCGGCTCTGGGCTGGGTGGCTCCGGGCTGGGTGGTGCAGGGCTGGGCGGCTCCGGGCTGGGCGGCTCCGGGCTGGGCGGCTCCGGGCTGGGTGGCTCCGGGCTGGGCGGCTCTGGGCTGGGCGGCGCGGGGCTTGGCGGCTCCGGGCTGGGCGGCTCTGGGCTGGGTGGCTCGGGGCCGGGTGGTTCAGGGCTGGGCGGTGCAGGACTGGGTGGTTCAGGGCTGGGCGGTTCGGGGCTCGGTGGTTCGGGGCTGGGTGGCAGGGGTGGTGAGGGTGGCGGGTTGAAGAAGCCAGCTAAGGTGGACAAGGTGGATGTGAAGTCACCAGTTGTGTAGAACATGGCACCAAGGGTTTTACCCCCGGCATGGGACACGCTTAGGGGCTCAGTACTCAAGGATAGCTGGGCGTAGGCAAACTGGTAGGCCACGTTGCCTACCACTGCTTCACGCCACATCCTGCAGGCAGAAACAGGAAGGCATGTGACTACTTCACTACTTACATATCATATATACCAGTAGGCTCGGTGCGTACAGTGCATGTACAAGGCCGTACAGTTTTGTCTTGCTCCCATGCCATTAGGGTCAGGCTACGCACGTGTCATGACTGTTGCACGCAAGCAACCGCGTGTCATACACACCTGCGCTTGCAGGGTCATATAAAGGGTGCATTTAAGAATTTTGAGGCCCCAGCCCAGCCAGCTGTCAGTGCCCACACCACTGGCCTTCTCGGTTGGGGCATGCAGCCTGCTGTCCCACCACAACGCTATCCAACGCACTGCAAGTAGGCCCCTCCTCGCCCCATACTCCCCCTCCCCCTCCTCGCCCCTCCCCACTCCCCCTCCCGCTCGCCCCCGTCCCCAAGGTATCCAGCGGCTACCATGTGTTGAGTTGTTTGTGCTGTTTGCTTGCATCCCCTGTGTGCAGAGACCTTACCAGGCTGGCTGGGCATTGTTGTTTAGTCCTCGTACAATGAGATTGCGTTCCGTGTTGGTGCCTTCGAACATGACAATCCAGAAGGCGCTTGATGTCACTGGGCCGAACTGTCGTCGGTAGGGAGTCAGCAGGACGTTGGTGAAGTAGTCCTCAACGCTGGGTATCACTGCACAGGGAGGGGGGGCGGGGAGGGGCGCACAGGACAAAGTGTAAGCGACAACAACCATACATGCATGTCAGGGACGCAGTGTTACCTGCACGCCTACACCGATTCTCAGTGGTCAGCGTATGTTACGGTAGTTATTAGGTTGTATGTGAAGCTTAGCTTGCAATTGGTACCACTGTGCAGGGAGATGGGTGGGGCTCGTGTGCTCAATTGTCAGTCTTGCGAAATAAAGCCAGCACGTTTGACTGCATGTACAGCAGGGTGTGTGTTCAGGCAACCGGAGCAGGTACACAGGCGGGCTGCTGGAGGGGCAGTGAATTGCTCTTAGGGGCGGTGCATGGCCCGTGGACCACATGCACGCACACATCCAGTTCGCACACGCACAGCCTAGGCCCATGCATATGTCCGCAGGCCATTACATGCTATGTCGTTTTTCACCTCTTTGTTCACCACATACAAGCAGTGCAGTGTGTCAAGCAGTCCGGTGGCATGGTTAAGCCACAATGTCATCCCATGCTTGGGAAGGACAACAGGTATACATGTGTCTGCTTGTGCCTGGATTGACCGCCTCAACACTTACATGTCATGGACGGTTCTGAAGCCCCAAATGCCTCGGAGCCACCAAGCCCGCCAGGGTTGTGCAGGACCAGCAGAGATGGGCTACTCGTTTCGAGCACGTGGTAGGTGTCTCCAGGCAGCGAGAAGAAGCATGCGGAGGTGGGGCCGAAGCTGGAGGCTATGCAGTTCTCCGGGGGGGCCCCATCGTCAAGGCTGATGGATGTACCGTTTAACTCGGGGACGAGCCGGTAGTAGGTAACCGCACGATTGGGGATCGTTGGCACGAGGAAGCGCCGCCCCCACAACGAGGTGGGTGGGAGGTAGTCATAGGCTGGGTCACTCGCAGAAGTGACTGTGCATGCCACGGGTGAGGGATGCATGTACGCATGTCAGTTTGTGTTGCAGTCACACTATCTAGCTCTGCATCTGCAGTGGCATGTCGAACTGATTGTGTGTGAGTGTCTAGGGGAAAGCAGCAAGACGGAAATAGACGCACGCCAACTTGTACAGCACATTCACATCAACATCTACAGGTGCTAGGTACGTGCGTGCATACCAGTTTGCATGCGGCAACCATATCAGTACCGTACCTCGACTACACTTGTTGCAAGGTTACGGCACGCACACAAGCGGCCTTACTCACTATTTCCGGGACCTCTGGCGTCACCAGTTCCCACGATGACACCAAAGGGAGCGGTTCCCGTCAACCGCATGCCCGTCAGGTCAACAGGCGTTGTAGTTGCATTCCCCACCGTGGAGTTGACGGTTATCAGGTACGTGTCGTATGGCTGCAGAGTGATGACCTGCTGCCCCTGCAGTCCCTGGTCCGTGAATGGCTGCACGTTTGGTGGGAAGAAGGGGACGGTGACATCAGTCGCCTGCTCTCCAGCAATCAGTATGATGGAAGGAAATTGTCCGTCAGTTGGTATCACAAGGACGCCGCCCACTGTGTAGCTGGTGCCTAGGGTGTTGGCTGGGAGTGCAACCATTGACGTGCCTAAGCCCCTCTGTTCCACAATTATCTCCACGGACACAAGTGCCGTGGCTGTCAGGCGGATGGCTCTCCTGGTATATAGGCCAGGGTTTGGACCCGTTGCCCTGGCAGGGGCTTCATTGGGCGACAGGACGACGGACTTCGAGTAGAGCCCGTCACGGCCTGGGTCCAGAGCCACCGGGCCGCTGGGGCATGCACCACCCACGGGGCACTGGGTGAAGGTGACGCTCATAGGGTTGGTACACGGGTCAGGACATACGCCTGAGGGTTCACACAGGCAACATATATAGCTGGCTTGGTGAGAACCGCATAAATAGGTGTACGTATGTATGCAGCCACATACGCCGGCCCCCTCCACGCACCCCCTGCTGCGTAGATGGTTTCAACCTGCCAGACCCACACAGCCTGCACTACACTTGCAAGCATGGGCCCATACATATGAGCAGCTGTGGGGTGCGAGCACCCGACAGCTAACACGCCAACCGGTATCCTCCACAGGTTTGTTTTGACCATGCCACGTATGCCACACCTGTTACAAGAAGTTGGTTCGCAGTAAACGGCCGCTCAGGGAACCTGCACAAGGGGGGAAGTCACCAAGAAATAGGGACTAGAAGAATAGGTTTGAGGCCTGCAGACCGCTTATATTGTACGTACTACCAGCGAGAAGGTGGAGCCATGCCGAAAACGCATCCAGAAGGGGAGATGTCTGAGTGTGCGTAGCAGCACGTCGCCGAGGCCGTCCCTTGCTTCCCTGGTCTCCCTCTGGGCCTCGCAGAATCAATGTTCAGGTGATAGCTTTTCCTCATGCATTTTGTACTGTGCATAGGTTGCTTGGACGGACACGCCGAGTTGATCTCTTAGGCTGAAACGAGAAAGCAACACGGCAACTGCTTCATCAGATTTGCTATACACGCTTGTATTATAGAGAACTCTGACACGAACAAATGTAAGCGTCGGTTGTCCGTTGTTGCGCTGTTCAAACTAATTGCGAGTCAATCATCGTCTAGTCGGCATTCAGCTGTTCGGCATCACCATCAGTAATACATGTAATTTATGCTTTCGTGCAGTGCGAGAGGACACGGTTGAGTTGAGAGGCAGGCACGTTGGGTTGTAACACGGGAGCTCCCCTGCTGCGGAAGGATCACTTCATGCAGTCAGGCGCGCGAAGTTGGCCTGGGAAGGGGAACAATCGCGTCTACCTCTGCCGACCAAGAGTATCAATATAATGAAACTTATCATGTCCTCTGAAACTAGTTGGGGAGCCTGCCGTCCATTGTCACTGCCCACCCCTGCCCCTGACTGAGCCGCTCCAAGCCCTGGGCGTGCGGGCCGACGAAAGCGGCCGCTCCTCCCCTCAAAGCCCCATCCCTGGGCCGCGAAACCGAGCGTACGCTGAGTTGGTGTATCAAGTAACTGTTTGCAAGGTCTCTAGTATCGAGCGCCAGCCTAGCAGCTCAGGGCTGCCTAGGTGCATCCCTTTGGCGGGAATGTACGCCTCACACAGTGCGCAGACTGGCGCTACTCGGGCCCAAGGAGAGGTTTATGACTATAACAAATAAAAGTACTACGGCCGTTTTGCGTGCCTCGGTCCAGAACCCCTGGTTGGGCGCGAAATGGCCGTTTTTCGACCCCAAAAAGGGCCCAAGCGACGTTCTCAGGCCATCCCGTGGAATTCGCTTGTGATAGAATCAAAGAAGAGGTGAAATAAAGAACCTTCTAGTCGGGGATAATCTGCAGACTCGCCAAAATGAGAAAGTTATGTTTTCACCGGGGGAGCTCCAAGTCACGAACCCCCCGTCCTGAAGGCGCTTGATAGCTAACATATAATTATAAGTCACACAAATGATGTTTCTGAAGCCAGCACGATGTGCGAGGGCACTGCGCAATTGATCGGGACTTCGCGCGCCTGACATGCAGGGGACGGTTCCTGGTAGCGAGACCAACATGGACCCAGCAGGGACCACACGCATGCTGCGAGCGCATAGCAGGTTATAGAGAAGGATAAACAGAGATGGGCTACTCACGTGATTATGAAGTCCGTGCCGGTTGTGCTCATGGGAGCTGCCCCCACGACAGCGGCCATCTTTAGCGCGAAGGGGAGCACCAAGAGTGCTAGGAGCAACGGCTGGCCCCACGAGCTCGCTTGTCGTCGTACCATTTGGCTTGCCTCAGTTCTCCCACGATGCAGCGCTGCCTGTCGTTACATCGGGCCACAGCCACAGTGGGATGGTTCACCGAACGGTTTGAGTTTTTCTGTGAAACGTCGAACCCAGCATGCTCGAAGGCGCTTACAGTAGTGTGCTCTGGGAATGTATGTGGCAGCAATTCGTAATCGAGCGGATGAGTGCTCCACTTACAAGCAGTAAGGCGAAAATGTGTCGAAGCACCGGCGCCAATTGCGATCTGGAAGCTCGATCGGTATTGTTCTCCAGTGGTATGGATTAGATACGCGCGCAATAGATGTCTCAGCAACAAGGGCTTTGTGGGATCGATGGCCTGTAGTCGGCCAGTCAAGGCCCCGCGCAGCGGGGGGTACGCGTGCACGCAGAGAGCTGACCCATCGTTAATGGTAGGTGTTGCTAGTAGTTAGTAACTACGTGTGGAAAAATAAGGTCCGAGCAGGAGCATAGTTTCTTAAGCTGTTCGCCAGTGCAGCATGAGGGGCCCATGCCTTCGGGTTACCTGCTGCCGCCCACACTTGCCAGGTAGGAATTCCCCAGAGGTTCACAAGGCGGGATTCACAGCGGCCTGCAGTTGGCAGGGTACTCTTCACCAGTGAAACGCTCTTTATTTCATGTGAGCGTCGTATGCGAGCTTTTGCCACCGGCAGAAGCTGCAGAAGGAACCTGGTCGGTCGAGGTGCCCTTGATTCAACCGCCAGAAGTACCTAGACCTGTACCGTTCTTCTGCGTTGGCAAAGCCCAACTGCCTTTATCTTCATCAGCCGCGACACTTCACCACAAAATATAGCGTGCAGCAGCAGCAGTGCGTGCAGTATCGTACCGGCGGACAAGTAAGGCGGTCCTATGGCCTCGCTCGGACCGACGGACGTTTTTCCCTCAGCAGAGGCAAGCGTGTGCATGCTTGATAAATCTGTTAGGCAATACGCACATAGTCATTGGTCATACAGCGCCAAATACCGCCAATGCTACTCGCCATTGAACGCAAGACGCCAACAGATTCTTGAGCCTGCAACCTTGCCTGATGATATAACATATACTTGAATGTGATATGAGTTGCACTGTAACTGCGCACTGGGCACTGTGACTGTGCACCGGGGCGGGACGCAACGTACGGCTGCTGGGGCGGACGCTGGCTGGTCCCCAGTAGTTGTGCCAGCCTAGAGCCTACCTCATCGATGTGAAACACAGGGGTAGGGTAGCGCTAGATGGTGGGTTCAGAACTAACGTGGCTCGACCTCACACAAATATATTTCGTACGGTTACGCAACCCAGTTCCGCGTCCTGTTCCGAGTTACGTCGGTTAAGGAGACACTGGTTGGCCCGATGGCCCAAACTCGCGTGCTGAGCAGCAGTGACGTGAGAAAGTGCGCAGCGCACTTTCTTTTCTGTGTTTGTGGACAGTGATTTGCAAGTGATTACTGAGCAAGCCTGTCAGAAGCCGAGTGGGACAGCGCGCGCGCTGGACGGAGCATGCGACTGAGCGCGGACCAGGTTACTAACCCTCTGGTGCAAGGGGTACATCATATCATAAAAGCGCAGTAACGCGGCCAACAAGTATCCTCGAAGGCGGGGACACTGCAGCCGTGTGACTCACCATGCATACGCGCTCCGTTCCGCCCCCTGCGCACGCCTCCCTCCGCTGCGCGCCTTTTTTTTGAGCAAATTTGCTCTCCATGCTGGGGGACCCCTTCCGGTCGGGCCCACGTATCCTGGGCCACCACCCCTCTCCGTGGGCCTCTGTTGCTCTCGACTCTGTTACTTTCATGGCTCCGTGGTTTACCCCTCCCGCCTTGCATTCCGGTACCTCCTACAGTCTTACTCTTCCCCTCCATGCATCCCACCGGCGCTCCGTCTGCCCCTCTCGTCCGTTATAGTCAACCGGTGCTTCGTTTTTGCAGGCAGGGCAGACATGGTACGAATCATCACTGTAGAGTACCGGTACCGTGCGTACATGTCAGGCGAAGGCCACACCATGCAGCCCTACCTTGTGGCCGTGTCCAACAAGCCGTACCATGCACTTGCCCCGCCTGCTGACACGATACGGTAGTGGCAGGCACACCCACCCACCCGTCATTAGCCCCCTACCTTCCCCTACTCATACGTGTACCCACCCCACCTACATGGAGAATGATGCCCGTCTGCATTCCTTACTTGGGCCCCAGTTTCCGCACACCGACCCCCTTGTGTTGCCACACGGCTACACGTTAACGTTGCGCAACGTTGCGCCGAGCGAGGCACTGCGACACGGCGGCTCCTTTCCTAGTGTGTTTACACGGCCCCGTACCGTGCCGTTTGCTGACATTATGGTTCAGGAGTTACGGATACGATAACACAAGCCTTGCGCTGTTGATGAGGACAACTTGACAAGTACGAAGTACCGGTGCCAGACCAGGGGGTCCCCTGTACCAGACTTAGGGCTTCCTCAGACTTGGATTACCACCACCTACCAGCTCCGTTCCTGGCCCTGCGTCCCCACCCTGTACGCCACCCACTTCTATGCGGCCTTGCCGCCATTCACAGTTACGCATATGAGGCATGTAATGGCGCAAGAGCGCCTACACAGCGATCACAAATGAGAGCAGAGTGCGATGTGAAAGGCATGGGTGGGGGAGGGTGGATTACAACCACCTACCAGCTCCGTTACTGGCCCTGTGCGCCCACAGAAAACGTAACCCGTTGTAACGACAATTTGATGCTTTTATACGTGCTCTTGTGAGCCCTGCCCTCAGCGTCCCCACGTCCCTTGTTGCTCCCCCAAACCCTTCCCTTAACCCCACCAGCCCTGCCCTCAGCGCTCCCACGTCCCTTGTTGCTCCCCACCACACTTCCCTACCCCACCATGTTGATGTATAGAGAAAGATATCGACACCGCCCGACCTTACAGAGTGTAGACTTTGCACTATGGGATGCACCGCCTTAGCTTACTGCACTGCGGTAGCCCCAACTTAGCTTAGGGTACAGTCTCTGTATTGTACGTGTCCTGTGTCTTATTGTCTATGCACCAGAGTTAGGGTATAACCAATATGCCTGAGTGCCGTATGCGTGGGGATGACCGAACCCCAGCAGCACTGTGCATCAACACTCCCCCGCGGGCATCACCACGCCCAACTGAAAGCATAAGACAAAGCCACAGCCGTACAATAACGGCTCATGCTGAATGCGACAGCATGCGACGGTAGTTTGCGTGCACTGGTATGAGCTGGCGTTCCTCGCCTAGTCTCCACACCCTTAGCACAATCGTCCGTGCACTGGCGCGATCTGGCCTCACTCGCCAAGTATCGAAGCCCTTAGCACATTCACAAGGCACTCAGCAATAGGCATAACTCGCCCTGCTCGCCTAGGCTTCCTGCCCGGCATCTCATGCCAAACGTTCGGAGAAACTGTTTCGCAGATACACTGCAGGCTCCAAGCACAACTCGCCGGTGCCTAAGAATAGCCTAGCGTCAGAGCACGCACGTGTTCGCACTCCACGCCCGTACACCTCAAATCCAAGTCCTAGCAAGCAAGTGCGCGTCCGCACTACCTTGCCCAGCCCGCAAGTCAACAAAGAATAGTGCTGCACGTGCAACAAGCACTGCAAGAATGCCACCTCCTCATGCGCTCCAAACTACCGCTACCGCACCGCTTACTCGACACCTTGCAAACACCTCACAACCACCCAGTCCAAGCCCACACCGCAAACCCCTTACTTCACTTGCTCCCCCGTAACCCTTGCTCCCCGGTAAGCCTTTGCTCCCCCGTGTTCTCACGGCTTCGCACACACATCATTCAATGGGCCGTGCGCGCCTTGCGCCACTCCTCATAAACCATATTGCCAACAGTCATGCAGCAGCGTGCCAACGCACAACAAGTGCAAGTTGTTGCCCTTGCAGCTCAAGCACAGCTCTTCCTGCCATGCCACGCCGCAAGACACTGCACAGCCGTTCATGCTCCCCGCATTCCACGTGCGCCCTTGTCCCGTATCACAACCATGGTCCACCACGTGTCCACCACGTGTCTATGTGTGCTCACGGCTGCATCACCCAGCATGCACCAACTGCCACCCCACGTGCCACAGTCCTCTGCTGCTCGCTTCCCAAGCTCCCACTCCATGCTTAGCAATAGCATCATGCGCTTCTGCCCAAGATGTGCATACTCTGGTGGAATCCGCCCACCTTATGCTACATCGTCTAGGACTGTGCACCGAAACCTACGGCTGCACCTCGCGCCACCCTGCTTCGCTACTCAGGAGTCTGCTTCATCACGACGCTGCCAAAGGCTGCAGACAATGGATAGGTAGCACACGCTCCACGTGCATACAACGCCACAGCCCTGTCCCCGGGCTTCCTTTCGTTCCCTTTCCCAACAACGTGCCGCTTGGCTGCTCCAAGATTGGCCACGACATGCCAACAATCTGCCCACCGTGTTCTTGGGCGCGTTTATCATCTTTCAACCAAACATTAGCACTTAGCAGCATCCTCGGCGTAGTTCCATGCCGCTGTCGTTGACATGCCGCGTGACCTGAGCCACAACGTGCCGGCTCTTCCCAGCCATCATCTCATCTACACAAACTGTATGTCCGGTGGTTCATAACCAAAGCTGCAGGCGGTAGTCCGCCGCCTTTGTCGACCTGGCATTGTCAGAGTATTCTACGCAGTTTCGCGCCCCAGTGGGCTCATAACCTGTTGATGTATAGAGAAAGATATCGACACCGCCCGACCTTACAGAGTGTAGACTTTGCACTATGGGATGCACCGCCTTAGCTTACTGCACTGCGGTAGCCCCAACTTAGCTTAGGGTACAGTCTCTGTATTGTACGTGTCCTGTGTCTTATTGTCTATGCACCAGAGTTAGGGTATAACCAATATGCCTGAGTGCCGTATGCGTGGGGATGACCGAACCCCAGCAGCACTGTGCATCAACACACCAGCCCCGCCCTCAGCGCCCCCACCCATCCTCACCCCCACCAGCCCTGCCCTCAGCGCCCATACGTCCCTTGTTGCTCCCCCCAACCCTTTCCTACCCCACCAGCTCTGCCCTCAGCGCCCCACCCTTCCCTACCCCACCAGCCCCGCCCTCAGTGCCCCCACCCTTCCCCACCCCACCAGCCCTGCCCTTAGCGCCCCCACGTCCCTTGTTGCTCCCCACCACTCTTTCCAACCCCACCAGCCCTGATATATCGCTGGGCTTATGTAAAAGCTCAGCCCTGGCACTGTCGCTCAGCTCAGCCCTGGCACTGTCGTCGGCATCGGCGCCAAGGACAACACTTACCTGCGCAGAGATACTGTACTGGAGCTTCAGTACAGGAGGCTTCTGTACAGTATTCCTGCTTAAGCTTGCATAAAACAAAGGCCGCTCTCCACTCCCTCGCGCCCAGAATCCCACGTAGTAGTGCAGAGGTGATAACACTACATGATTGACCTATAGTTGTTAAGTAATCATCATTGCACGAGTTACTAAGCAATAATGTGTCGGGATAACATGTCGGGAGCTAAGCCAGACAAGGAAGCTAAGCCAGACAGCAGGGAGATAAAACTGACAGGAGGCTGCCAGCTGTGACGTCTGCGGTTGTTTGTCGACAGACTATGTACATAGGCAGTCATAGGTACAAGCGGGCACAACAGGAATGGTTTCCAACGGCCAATTTCACCGTTTGCCCCCAGGGCAAGCGGGTACCACTTCGACAACCTTGGGCCAGGGGTTTGAGTTCTGCCATAGAACCGCTCCCCCTTGCACCCATGGTCCTTAATAATAATAATAATAATAATGGTTACGCCCGGGCGAGGTGCCACGTGGCGTGGGTTAAGGGGGTGGAGTAGCAGGTAGGGGGTGTTAAACCCCACAGGCTACCCCAGCCACCGCGGCGAGGGGGGACCCGCTCTCCCCAAGGGGAGAGGTGCAGAACCCCCTCAAAAGGAAGATGTGGCCGGATGTGGTGACGGGGTTATCGCGGTGGTTCACCTGGCCGCGGCTGACGGGTATTGGTTGTGTGCTCAAGTTCCCTGCGAAGACACACAATACTGTGTGCAGAGGTGACTGCGTGGTGGTGGAGTTTGTTGCAGCACCCGCGGTCTGCTCGGGCTTAAGCCAAGTTTTTGGCGCAGTAGGTAGGGAAGCGTGGAGCGGATGCTTCCCCCTCGGCCTAGGGTCAGAGTTTCATGGATGTTGTACTCAACATCCCAGCCTGCTCGCAAGAGTAAAGATTCAAGCTCGGCGTGCTGCTGTACTTTCACCTCTGTCTTCTGGTCGTGCAGGGTGTCATTTGTGTATCCTACCTCAATGATGTACACTTTGTGTTTGCGGCGCTCGCTGTATGTACGTGGCACACGGCCTCTGATTCCGTCTCGCCGGCTGATGGTGGGCACGACTAGGAGGTCCGGACGCTTGAGGACGCCATCAGCTCGCTGTTTTGGAGTGAGGCCTGCAAAGAGCCATGCGGGGAGACGGGTGGCATGGTCCTTAATATTAGCCTACTGCCTGGATTCAGGCCCTTGGGTTATCAATGGTTCATCAGGCGCTCCACAGGCTTTGCATCCCGCGTGCATGTCTCACCCTAGGCCTCCAATGGCCGGGATAGCCAATGCAGCAATCATTATTCAGAATAACAGTGCGCTTAGGAGCTTACCAGGGCCCATCTGGGGCAAAGCGAAGGAAGTCGCCCGACAGCATGTCGCGAAACCAGGCCTATAGAAACTGCAGTGAACCAGCCCGATACACACCAGGAGCACGTTATTATAGTATCCTTATATGCTGGAGAGGCTTTACTGCGAGTATGGGGGGGCTCTGTGGCCACCACAGCCAAAAATGGCCCACAGGCCCCACAGGCCCCACCGTGGGTCGTTCTAAATCGGCCCCGCAGTAAGCCACCGCAACCGTTTTCGCCCGGACTTTTGCACACAGAACCTATATACAGTACATTCATGTACTTAAAGGTGGCAACGCAGGCTTTCTGTGTACCAGGGGTCCCCATCTGGGCGTTCAGACCCCCTGTACGGCAGCAGCCGTACGACTGGAAAAATACCAACCGACAAGGATCCGACACATATAGGCCGCTAGTACACGTCAAGAGCTACGCGGTGATGTGCGTGGCATCCTTGTCGGTTTGTATATGGAGGGGTTTATTGCACCTGGCAGCAGCCCCCTCCCCTGCACTCAGCGCCTGGGCCGAGTGGTACCCGCTTGCCCCAGGGTGCACGATTGCCACCCTCCAGCACAGTGCCATGGCAAGCCGCTGGCAGGGAAATCATCATCGTGTGCCTACGCGTCACATATATATCATAGTAGCGATGCAGCCAACGCAGGGTGCTGACTCTGCGCCGGCCAGCCACCCAACCATGCATAGTGCCAGGACCATCAAGCCCTGCATGTGTGCACCATGGAGACACATAGCGGCAGCCATAACATAACTCAATTACTCGTTAGCGGTTCCAGGGAGCTGCTGGCGGGGCTGGCGAGTTTACCCTGGCACTCGGACGGGTAACCTGGGGGTAAGGGTGGGTAACAGGCCGGGTTTACCCCAGGGGTTGGCTGCCATAGGGATGGGGAGATGGGGTATGATCATGTCAGGTCATGGCCATACAACATGTACCGGCATGCCGCTGGAGTACCAGTCCAATACCAAAGCCGTGACGTTGTAGAACGGAACCTGGTCTTGGTGGAGGGGACATGTCCGTCCGTCTGCTGGAGCGCTGGTCGCCGTCTGCCATTCATTCTGTGTGCAGTCTGCTACCTGCCGTGCCGTCGCCGGAGCCACAGACCGCGAGCTCAGCGTGCCGAATCAGGGGAGGTCTAGCCAGCGCTGGGTTCTTCCGAAAAACCGTTTTATTGATTATGATAAAATGGAGGCGACCGGCGGGCGGGGTTTTTGTGAACCGGGATAAAATGGGCCTGAGCTATGTTATGTCCCCAAGTTTTTTTCCCGGGGGGCAAGCCCCCCAGACCCCCCAATGGCCAGGCAGCGGTTATGTACATGAAGAAACCAGCTCACATGCCATGAGCAGTGGCGCTCCTGGTCAAAGCAGTTCATGTGAACGCCACATGCACGCACAAATTGTCCAGGGAACCACGGTGTCAAGCCAACTGTAAGAGTTGTCTGCCTCCAGCATACGATCAGAGGCTCCCTCAATTGCACCACGTCAAGGGCAAGGCGCAAAGCAAGATGTGAAAAGTTCAGAGCGTCACATACAGGCATACGGTTAAATAAAATGTGAGCCGGTCGAGTACTGATATTTTGTGAACTGCGATAAAATACCCGTGTTTTAGGTCGTTTTCCTTTATCAAAATCGATAAAATCCTCGGAAACTTCGCCGCTGCGCGGGCTCGATCTGGCGATTATTTTGTGAGAATAAAATATGATACCAGCCCTGGGTCTAGCCTGGCTGGTACACCATCCAGGCCCTCCCCATCGCATCCCTCCTGCTTCCCGTTCCCAGTAACCCACCTGCCTCGCACCCCCCGCCCGTTTGCCCTGCCCTAGCCCCCGGCCAGTCAGCATGCACCGGGGTGCGGAGTTGCTTTGGGCAGCTCACTTGAGCCCCGCTCCGCCCCTGCTTTGCCCATCCTGTCCATGCCTGTCGTACACCGCGCCTGTTCCCTCACCTCCTTGTCCCTCCGCCCTTCTCCTTCCTACTTCCTCCCTACCTAACCCAGCCTTGTTACTTCATACTCGTTTGCCCCTTCACTCCTCACTCCCGCGCCGGTTCATCAGCCATCCTTACGCCCGCCCCAGCCTGCCCCAGCCCAGCCTGCCTTCGCACGCCTGCTGCACCCTGCTTGCTGTGTTGTTCATCCGTCCTCCTTTTCTCTCACCACTTACCGTACCTTGTGTTACTCTCTTCTGCTGCTGCTGCTTTCAGGTCAGTAACGACGGGATGGATGCGCGTTTGGGTTGGGTTGGGTCCTGTGCCGGCGTGCACCCGTTGTGGGACCATAGGCACACGGTCGCATTCTGCTGTTTGTTCAGCTTCAGCTCGCAGCTTCAGCTTCAATGGGTTGGGTCGGGTTGGGCCGTGTTTCGCAAACCGCCAAAACCAGCGCAGCGTTTACTTGGATTTTTAGGTATGCGCCTGTTGTTCATGCTTCGTCGAGTCAACCAACTTCCTCTTCGCGTGCAGGCATCAGCGTTTCCGTGCTTCCCTGACTCCTCACACGGTTTCCTCGCGCTTTACGCGTACCATCCAGTTGGAGGTGTGTGGGAAACGTGATTTGCCTGCGCTGCCGTGCAGTTCCGTGCCAGTGCAGCCCGACCTTCCTCTCCGTCCCGCCAGGACGTGCCAGCTCCTGCAATGTGAATTCAAGCGGCTGTAGATGCAGGGGCAGTCCCTGTAACCTTCTCACGAAGGAAATAAAAGGGATACCATCTACCTACAGCAGCGCATGGCCCCCTGCTCCCCTGGTGCTGGACGGTTGTACTTCACCTGCATCGATGCCATCGCCACGTACCGCTCGTGCATGGCCGTCACGTGTGGTGATGCCCATCGGTTGTTTGCCCATGCGATGGCTCTCAAACCCCGTGATGGCAACCTATACATCCCTTACAACCCCCTCTGCTGCAGCGTACGGCACGCACGGCCAGTCGTCAAGTGTACTGTGCTAACACCGACGCTGTTGACGTGGTGTGAACACAGCATATAGATTAAAGTAGGTAGCCGAAATGATGCTCTCTGGTGCCCCCGTTCTCCCGGCCTCGCGCCTGGCATCGTCTCGCCGGGCGATGACCATGCCCCGCAGCGCAGGTGTTCCAGCGCGCTCGAGGGTATGTGTCAGACAAGCTATCATTGTTTCTTATATCGACATACTTGCGCGGCACGCTGAGCTCTGTTGGTTGTCGGTATCGTGGCAGGGCATCGTCCGGGTCCAAGCAGCCTTTACTCCAGACAACCCGACGCGCCAGGCCATCTCTCAGGTGGCCATCAACATCTACAAGTTTTCGGCGATGTTCAACAAGACGGGTCAGTGGGTCGCTGCAGACCAACCGGCCAGTGTAGGCAGGCACGCGGGGCCGCAGGATGCAAGATGTGAACCGTGCTTGCTTGCAGCTTTGTTGCGCATCATGTCAAGAAGCTCCTGTCCCTGTTAATCGCGTTCCCAGAGCAACTTACTGAGCTGCTGCCAAGGGCACGTGTGTGTGCAGCTACTGCGCCCCACCTGGACTCCCAGCCTGTGTGTCTGCTCTTCTTACTCGGTCTTTGGCCCCCTGGCTCTCCGGACGTACCCCAACAGGATCGGTACCTGTAGCTGTAACTGTAACTGTCTGCACACGCACAACGCGGCTTACTCCAAACCTGCCCACGCCCTACTGGCCTCCAATCCTTGGCCTGGAAGCAAAACTGAGCCACAAGCCGCCCCTCCCTGGCCTGGTTTGATGCAAATCCCAAGATCCCCTGCCCCGTTCCCCGCAGCCCTGGGCGCCCAGTCCCTGGCAGCAGCTACAGCAGCCGGAAGCAGGGGCTGCAGGAGATACGCTCTCAGGATCTTCAACCTGTGTCCCAACTGTGCAAATCCCTGAAGCCCACGCTCACACACGAACCCAACCACCCCCTGCAGACATGACCTCTTCACCTTCGCAGTACTTGTACATTGTTCCCCCGCCCCCTGCAGACCCGGGCGCCTCGCCCCTGTGGCAGGGGCTGCAGAAGCTGGACCTGGGGGGGGGCGGGTCAGCTCCGGCCCAACTGTGCAAAACCTTAATGCCCACGCTCACCCTCGGACCCTCCCCCCCTGCAGACCCCTACCACTTCACCCTCGCGTTACTACCGTAGTCCTTCCAGGTCCCTCCCCAGGTCCAACTTCTTGACTGCGACACGTGCGGTGCTTCATTATTGAGCAACTTCTCATCCCCCCCTGCAGACCCGGGCGCCTCGCCCTCGTGGCAGGGGCTGCCCTCAGGAGCCTCAACCTCTGTCCCAAGGGCAGCAAACCCTGGTATTTTGCTCATGCAGCTCCCCACCCCTGAAGCCCACGCTCGCCCTCGGACCCACCACCCCCTGCAGACCCGGGCGCCTCGCCCCTGTGGCAGGGGCTGCAGAAGCTGGACCTGGGGGCGGTCAACTCCGCCGTCCGCTCAGGGGCTGACGTCAATGAGCGCGACGGCAACGGGGACACTCCCCTGCTCATGATTGCGCGCGCGGGACACTACAAGTACCCGCCCAGCGAGATCCCTGCGGTGGGTGCGGGAGAGGGGATAGGCGGTCGGAGGATGGATGTAATCTGCAACTCGGCGTTGTTGATATGAAGCCGTGAAGATGCATCCAGCCCAACCCGTTACCGGACCGCCTGGGGAGAGGGGATGGGATGGTTTGTGGCGGTGGCTTTGGCGGTGTTGCACGCCTGGCTGCGTGCGTTTGGGGTGGGGCTGCGTACCGAGGATGGGGTCACACGGTGGCTTACACACGGAGGCTTACACACGGAGGCTTACACACGGTGGCTTACACACGGTGGCTTACACACACATACAACACACACTTACTTACATACATCGCGTTAGCGCGCGCTACTATGGGGAAGCGTCGCAATCGCGGCGCGGACCAGCCAGGGCGCGGCAGCGAGCACACTCCGAACCGCCAACCTAACCGCTTTAGTCCTCTTTCTGATAGCGATTCGGATGCGGAGATGAGCAGCCCCTGGGACGAGCGCGCGACGGCCTTCGAGTCTCGTCGCGACTGGCTGCTCGCTACGCCTACCCGAAACAAACCTAGCAGGCCACAGCCCAGCGAGCAGCCTTGCCTCCCCGCAGCAAGTGCCTGCAAGTCCGGCGCGAAAGGGGCACTGTTCCCCCCCGATGGCATGCCATCCGGTGCCCCTGACACGCTGGACGCTGAGGCGTACCTCACAGAACTCACAGACGAGCTTAACAAACTTATCGGGAAGGTTACTGAGTCGCCCCTCCAGGGGTCGCTTGTGCGGTGTCTGAAGCTAACGGGGGGTGCGCTCGCGGCGATGGGGAAGCAGGTCAAGCAGCTGGACAAACAGACAGCACAGAAGGACGCAGCAACGCAAAGCAGCATCAGCCGCTTGGGAAAGGAGGTGCGCGACATGCGCGCTCAGCTTGGCTCGCGGCTGCAGGACTCGGAGGAGAAGCTGCGAGCCCACATCAACGACCTGCAGCAGCAGCTGCAGGCGTTCGCAAAGGCCGTCCCGGCTCTGCTGGAGGCCGAGACCACCTCGTGCCGTGCACGGCATGCGCAGTGTGAGGCCTCCGTGTCCGCCCTGCGGCAGCAGCAGTCGGCTCCGCGCGTCCCCAGGAGCTGGGGATTGACGAGGGAAGGTGCTGCTGCGGGGTTGACGGAGGGCCAGTGGGTCACTGTCCGGGATGGCGGCGTGTATATGGGGCCGCGGTCCGAGGGCAGGCCCATGGCAAGTACGTCCGCCACTGGCGGAGGGAGGACGGGTTGTACAACGTGGTGGTGGAGGTTTCCCGCTGCAGAAGGCCATGTGGCGGCTTGTAGCCAAGGACGGCGAATGGGAAGTCGGGAGTCAAGATCCGCCATACCTCACGCCACTAGGGCGTGCACTCAGGCGGCAGATGCAGAGCCGCTTTGACAGCCTCTGGGAGCAGGGCCTCAAACCGGCGGGGGTGTGCGGCATCGCCTGCCAGCGCAGGGCGAGGTCCGCCAGGACAGCGACCGCAGCAGCATGAGCAGCGGGGACAGCGACCGCAGCAGCATGAGCAGCGGGACTGAGAGAGGGGAGGCATATCTTTAGCGCTTTGGGTAGGCGGAGGCGCTTAGCGGACGCTTTAGGCGGGCCCGCAGTGAGGACCTGCTGGGGCCCGTTAGCAGCATGGCCCTTCCTTGCGAGGGTTTGGGCGTTTTCCTGCTTGCATACTTGGTTTACGTAGGAGCCTAGGCCCAGTGCGGGCGAGACGCATTGCAGGACATACCAGGCTTTGGTCTGGTCGCATTTGCAGGCTTCGTGCCTGGCAGGACATACCAGGCCTCGAGCCTTGGTCGTCATACAGCGGACGGCAGTTGTTCGCTCACCATGAGGCAGTTTCGTGCCTCTGCTGCGCGCCTGGTCGTGTTGTGGAGGTGCTTGGCTGTCGTCTTCCTGCCCCAAGGGGTGGGGCTCGTTTGGAGTGTGACCCGTGCGCGCTTGCAGGAGCTGTTGGTTTGCGGGCGTGAGAGGCTGCCTAGGGCAACCCAGGGAGTGTCCCGAGGGCCACCTAGGCTTGTGCCGGCGTTTTGGGCCGTCTCTCTGCTTGCTTGGTGGAGTGCTGCGAGTCGGAGGGGTGTGGCCTGCTGGGCGGCGTGCTTGTGCTCTTCTCGGCTTTGGGTTCTCTGGTGGGGGTGGGGGTACCGGGTTGGGGGTGCAGGGTGGGTGCCGCTGCTCAGCAGCTGGCTGCGGCGCCGTTCTGGGGTCTGGGCTGGGGAGCAGGGGCTTGTGGGTTAGGGGCTGGGTGGGGGCTCTTTGCCTGGGGGCCGCGGCTTGCTGTTCGGCGGGCCGCTAATGTGCTTTTGACCCCGGCAGGGGGTCGGGCGGCTTGCCTGGGCCTAGGGCGTTTCCCGCGTGGTTGTCCCTTTCTTTGTTCTTGCTCCGTCCAGGCTTGGGCCCTGGGTGCGGCGCTGCTGTGTGCGTGTGGCCTCGCCTGTGCCGCCTTCGGTGGCTCTTCACCCTTGGGGGGGTGTGCCTAGGGGCGTGCCCTTATTTTGGGGGCCGCTCGCTTGCCTTGAGGACCCTTACAGGGCCTCCGTGCTGTGAGCCGGCTCTGCGGAGCGGCGTAGCAGTGTAACAACCGTACGACACGGAGGCTTACACACGGTGGCTTACACACGGTGGCTTACACACGGTCCTTAGGGAGGTGCTTGCCGAGGCGATGTGATGAGCGGTTGCTCAGCTGCATGTGCGAGGTTTGTGGCAACGCTGGGTGATGTTAAGGGGATGGTCCGCATGGCAGCGTGTTACCTGGGTAGAGCACTCAGGTGCCTGATCCGCCGCCCTCTGCTGACACCAGGGCCTTTCCCATGCTGCGCATATCGGTATCCTCAGGCCCTGGTCCAGGCGGGCGCGGACATGGAGGCTAAGGACAAGAGTGGCCTGACCGCCCTGCAGGTGGGGTGGGGTTGCGAGCTGTGCGCCTCTGTGCTGCAGCGCCATACACTGTGCTGTGTGCTGTGCAGTGGTGCGGCCGCGGGGGCCCCGTCCTGCATCAGCACCATGGGCGCGGTGGTTGAAGCAGCGTCGTGTCAGCGAGGAGCAAGTGGGGCTGCCCAACCACCGTCCCGTCCTCGTGCTGCTCGTTACAGCACCGCACCTTCCGGCTAATACACACCCTCCGACCCCCAGCTCTATCAAACCTTCCGCATGATACACACCCACGGACCCCCTGCTCGTGCTCACAGTGTAACACTAGGTCCCTATGCACGCCTTCCTGCACCCACACTGACGTTGCTGCTGTCCGAATGGCAGAACATCGCCGATCTGCTCACCAAGGCCGTACACCTCCCCGCTAATACACACACGCCCACCTGCACCCACACTGACGATGCTGCTGTCCGAGTGGCAGAACATCGCCGATCTGCTCACCAAGGCCGTACACCTCCCCGCTAATACACACACGCCCACCTGCACCCACACAGGTGTCACTGTTGTCCGGGTGGCAGAACATTGCCGAGCTGCTCATCAAGAGCGGCGCCAGCACCGAGGGGGTGGCGTCCATCAAGTCGCGCCTCACCTGCCCCGACTGCAAGCGGCTGGTGGCCCAGTACGACCTGTAGGGGGTTAATGCGCTGAGGGGCAGAGCAACCTGTAGGGGGTGTAGTTGGAGTATTGGGGGACTCGGATGCGTATTGCGGCATAGCTTCTAAGCAACAAGGCCGGTGAAAGAGAGTTGTGGACGCTATAAGGGTGAAGCCTTAGCAGGTATCTGGTACAGCTCTGTAGTCGGAAGGACGTTCAGGATCACGTTAAGCCTTTTAGGGTTGCAGCTCGGAGAGCATGAAAACCTGGTGAACTGCTGGTGTCCTTGCGTATGCGCTGTTTTTGAAGTGGACAAAGTGGACTTGTGGTACGGCAACAGCTTGGCAGAGTTTGCAAATCCTTTTGGGGTCCGCTGGAACGGCCTCTCGCAAGTTGCAGCGTTCGTCCACGTGCTGAGTCCGGTCAGCTGCGGGTGTAGCCCTTTTACGGCAATAATGGACTACCGCAACAGTCTCACGCATCTGGGGAGCACTACAATGCAGTGCTGCGTCGCACCTTGCCAGCGGGCAGGCAGGCAGGCAGGCAGGCCAGCAGGAGTCAGTGCACGCCCACAAAGCGGCACTTGGCACACCCCATGAGCACCATACATACATATGGGCGGCAGCTCCTGTACAGCTCCTGCACCTGCTCGCACAGCGTCATTGCCCTACACCATTTACAGGATCAGATCTCAGCCGCAGCCCTGTACGACACAGGTGCCACTGTAAGGAAAGGGACCTGCATGTGCTCCCTCACTGCCCGTCATACTACGGTATCGTACGGCATCATACAGTATAGGTAGGATCGTTCGTACTGGCCAGTAATGCATGAGGAGGAGCAGCACCACAACAGCTAAGCCACCTTGCAACCTCCCCCACCAGGAAGCTGCGCCTTCCACACGCAACCCCATGCAGTTTGCACTGTGCACATCAGGTAGGTGCACATCCCCTTGCGCCCAGGCAGCGTATAAGTACATGCATGTTGCTCACGCCCCGCACCCGTCCCGCACCCCACTCAAACCCGCGTGTTTGCCAGACACGTGCCTGCCCGCCTCGCAGTCTCCGCTGCCATGCAGGAAGCTTCAATCATGCATAATTGCACACCTTTCCACGAGTAAGAGAGCGTTGGGCCTACTTCAAGCAAGGCTAAAGCATCTAGAAGTATTCTTCGCATGTCCGGCACACCATGGCAACCCGCGCGCTGCCCTTTGTCACGCCCTCTCCCCTTCCACCTTCATCCTAACACACTATGGTAACCAAATGCATTGGAGAGCTGACATGACCCCAAGTCCGGCCGTTAAATGCAAGACATGCAGGTCCAAGACTAGACATTCACCGTGCGTGCGACGTGCGACGAGTGTTAAGCCAAGGCTCTTACAGGGCCATGAACCATAAAGCCCCCATGGGGTGATGCGGACGTGGGGTCAGCAGCTACTTAAAAAGTAAGATGCACACAGCGTTTGGTGAGCCACCTGGCACCCATGACATGACACCGCGAACCAATCCTGGGGCAAGCGGCGCTCTTGCCCTGTAAGCGCCGAAACCCAGTTTGGACATCCGTCCTGCAGTGTATGCACCATGAAAGCTCTAGCTGGCCCAGGTTCCATCCCCCGACCCCCACACCACCTACGAAACACAGTGCAGAGCACATTGCCCAGCGCTAGAGGAGTGCTGAATTGTGGCAGGCGCGCCCCACAGCCCTACGTCGCCATTGGCTCCTGCTTCGCAACCGCCAACGCCTCCCCTCCCGCCGACGGCAGCTGCTGCACCTGCTGTCCCTGCTGCCCCCCCTCCGCCCCCGCAGCTACAGCCTGCTGCTGCTGTTGCTGCTGCTGCTGGTGCGCCGCTGCCGCAGCCTGCTGCGTCGCAGCCGCAAGGAAGATATCCGCATTGAAGAACGCGCTCAGGCCGGAGCCGCCCAAGCCATACACATCCTCGCCGCCTGGCCCTGGGACAGCTGTCCCTGCTGCTCCTGCTGCTCCGCCGCTGCTGGCGGTACCCTGCAGGCTCCGGAAGAAGCCGGCGGCACCCAGGGCGCTGGGCGGGCGGCTGATGGCCGCCAGGGCCGCAGCAGCAGCTGCGCCGCCACCTGCGCTGCTGGCCGTGCTGCCGGTGGGCTGGGCGAGGAGCTCTGTGGCAGGGGAGGGGCAGCGAGCAACATGGTAACTTATTAATCAATTGATCACAATTCCAATCTGTGCGTACGTGACGCGAGCTATGCCTTTCCTGCTGACGGAGTCGGCGACGGACCTGTCTACACCTCCAAGACCAAGTTCCGTCCTACACCAGCACGGCTTTCGTCCAGACTGGTCCAAACTGCATGACCAGTAGCCCTCTGACCCAATACCATTGCACCCATTTGCTTTTGACACCCTGAGCACGTCGCCACCACAATACCAGCCCCTGCCCATGTGGCAGCAACCCAGCGCCACCTGCCCTTGAGAACCTGCCCTCTGCTACAAACAGGGATAGGCCCAGTTGGGTTGGGGTCACGCACCCGAACGCCTCTCATGCACCAACGCCGACTCAACCCACCCGTAAGCGGCGGTGTTGCGCTCTTGAGCCACGACAGGGCGTTCAGGTCTGCGGCCAGTGTGCCTGTGGGGTGCAGGAAGGACTGCAGCAGCGCCTCGGGTCCGGGCGTGGACGTGCGGAACAGGCCGCCCCACGGGTCGGGGGACGAGCTGGGCGGGGCAACAGTTTGGGGGAGAGGAGCAGGGTTCGTTGGCATTACAGGAAGGGAGCCGGCGAGCCGAGGCTGAGCGGATGGGATACGGGTTACAGTAGTGCCAACACGTTTGATGACAAAACGAGCCGAGTATCCTGGACCTGGTCATGCGAAACACCCTCCCGAAGTGAGCAGGTTCTGGGAAGACTGTGCTAGGAACGCTGACGCAGTCGCTACACTGCACGCCCCATCTGTGCAGTGAAAGCGCCACCCAGCTGCCCTGCTTACCTTGACACCCGTCTACATGAAAGCCCCTCACCTTCGCAGGTGCTCCAGCAGGCTGGGGTGCAGCCCCGGGAAGCCCCCCAGTAGCGCAGACGCCGATGTAGCACTCCCCACACTCTGCTCCGGCCCCGGCGTGGGCGTAGGCCCCGGGGGCAATAACCCCGCAATGCCTCCCAACCCCAGCCCCAACCCTAGCCCCGGCGCTATCGCCAGCTGCCCCGCCGCCGCCGCCGCCGCCGAACCCTCCCCTCCCGCACCCCCTTGCGCCCCCGCAACGCCTCCGCCGCCCTGTGCCCCTGACCCCGCCACCGCCCCAGAGCTGGGGAGGTCCTTGCCGGCCTGCCCTGAGGCATCCGCCGCACCACCACCAGCAGCGGACTCCTGCTGCTGCCCCTGCTGGGCCCCCTGTCCCTGCCCAGGCCCTGCAGTACCCGTGTGCGAGCTGAGCGAGCTCATGGACCCTGGGATAGCTCCCCCGGCATCCGCCTGGGCTTTCAACCCCGGCCCCTGCGCTCCTGCCCCTCCTGCGCCCTGGCCCTCCCCCGCAGACCGCTCCGCGTCCCCCGCCCCGCTGTCGCCGCCTTCCGCCTTGACGCTCAGTTGTTGCTGCTGTTGCTGCTGTTGCTGCTGATGCTGCTGCAGCTGATGCTGCTGCTCCTGCAGGATCTGCTTTAGCAGGGGGTGCAGCTCGACGGGACCGTTGGACTCGGCGGCGCCGCCAGGGCCCAGTAGAGCCGACTGCGGCGGCGGAGGCACCGGGGGAGCCCAGCCGGGCGGTGGTCCTGTGTTGACGCCAGGTAGGTTCCCAACGGGCGGCAAGCTCCCAACGGGTGGCGAAAGGAAGGACAACGGGACCGGTGGCGGTGCGATGAGGGGCGTGGGGCGGAGGATGCCCGGCGGGGGCGGCGCTGTAGCCGCCGCTGTGCCGGGGGCGGCTGCTGGGTTAGCGACGGCAACGGCGGTGGCGGCGGCTGCTTGAGGGCCGCCGCCGCCGTTGGCGTTAGCGGCGGCGGCGGCGGCGGGGGCGGGAGGGGGCTGGACCGTGAGGGCTGCAAGCTGTGCGGCGGCGGGGTTTGTTGCGTTAAGGATGTGATGGAGAGCTGCGGCTTGGTGCTGCTGCTGCTGGTGTGCGAGGAGGGCGGGCAGGTAGGCGGCGCCGGGGGATACGGACCGTACGGCGGCGATGGCGGCGGCGAGGTGGGCGGGCGGGGAGGCGCCCATAAGGGGCACGATGTCGGGCGTGGCGCGAAGGAGCGAGTCGATGGCGAAGGCGGGTGTGGCGGCGCGGCTGAGGCTGAGGCCTGACCCGCCTGGAGGCGCGAGGAACCAGGCGTCCGTGGACCGCAGCGCCGACAGCGGGCGGTTGGCGGTTAGGTCGTACTTGGCGACGTCGTCGTCGTCGGACTCGCCAAAGATCTGGTTGGCGACCTCCCGGGCCATAGAGGACGGCGGGCGGGAGGGGCCGCCGCCGCCGCCGCCGCCGCCGGCGGCGGCGCCGTCGGCTGTCGGCGCGGCGTCGCCCATGGCGGAGGCGGGGCGGCTGAGGCGGCCGGAGGCGGCGCGGAGGTTTGCGACGGCGGCGGCGGCGTCGAGGGATGCGAGGTGCGGCGACGGCGGCACGCTGCCGCTGCCGCTGGCGGCCGCCGCCGCCGCCCCGTGCTGCTGCTGCTGCGTGGCCAGCTCCAGCATGCGTTGGATGTTCTGCTGGCTCGCGCCTTTGGCCAGGGCGGGGTGCGGACGAGCCTGTGGGGATATGATGGCAACGGCCATGGGAGGAGGTGGTGAGCCAGCCCAGCAAGAAGACCTGTAACACACGGCCACGGCCACACGGCCAGCATGTTCCAAGGTAATGAGGAAATAGCTATCTGATGGTCATGGCCACGCCACGGCACTGCAACTGCAACGGCCGGTCTGCTCCAATGTAACGAGGGAGGCGTGGTCTAATGGTCACGAACAAGCCCCTAGGGTCGCGCAGGTGCGCAGGTCCCGCCCAGGGCAGGCGTGCCGGCGTAACATTCCCCGTCACCACACCTTTCACCAGTGCCTGCGGCAACGCCCTGATCACAGGGCCAAATGTGCATGTGCGACCCGCAGCAGTCGGCGACACTGAGTGCCACAGTGCTTACACAGTCTCCCGCCCCGTCCCGCCCGGCCCCGCCGTCGGGCTCGATAGCACAGACGCCCGGGTGCATGTTGTCGTACTTTCACGCCCCCTCGGGCCCCCCTGGGTCTGTGGCGTCTCCCTGCATATACTGCATCGTCACATGCAGACGCCCGGGCGCACCACGTCGTGCGCACCTTGGGTGCAGACAGCTGCTGCCCCGCGGTCCCCAACGCGTCCGCAGGGGTGGTGGCTAGCCGCGGCGTGGGCTTGAAGATCTTGGGTCCTGCTGCCTCCGGCCCGGGCCCCGCCCCAGCCGCAGCTGCAGCCGGCACTGGCTGGAACAGGGGTATCCCTAGGCCCAGGAGAGCTCCGTCGGGGGGCGGTGGGGAGGCGCCTGCACACGGCACCAGGTCAGCAAGGGGCAGAGGAGCTATTGAGTCAGCACCAGGTCAGCACCAGGGTGTACACGGGGGAGTACACAACGAGCACAGCAGACAAGCATGGCGTCGATCATGGCGTCAAGTGCATGGGATGACTGCACCGCCGAGCCGTATATGGCATTAAATCAGCAGGGTGCCTTTTCGAGTCAGCTGCGGTCACTGCGCGCGATCGCGCCAGCTGCAGCATGCACCGTGCATGAGCAAGGAACCCAGCCGTATGAATTGCTCGCGACACACTGTTGACAGAGTCGAAGGCGCAGGACAGGATGGCCAGCCGGGGCCGACAAGGCAAGATGCACGATCAACAACGATACAATACGGCCCAAGACATGACGGCTCCCGTCCAACCCTTGCATTCCGGCGCTTCCAAGTACCAACCCCCTGTCCCCTCAGCCTCGGGTCCCTCACCGCCTGGCTCACCTTTGCTGCCGTTGTTGGCCGTCCCATCCGCCGCCCGCCTCGCCCCTACCGCCGCCCCCGCGGGTCCCGAGGCACTCCGAGGCAACGCCAACGCCCCCGCCTGCCCACCAGCCCGCTGCACCAAGTCCGCCGAGCCCGCACCCTGCAACCCGCCTCCGCTCCCGCCGCGCCCCGCCTGGCCCCGCACCCTCCCGTTCCCCAGCCGCCCATTCGCGAGGCCCAACAGAATCGAGCTGAGCTCAGACGCCTTCACCTGACTGTCCTCGCTCCCGCTGTCCCCCACCCCGTCCCCCTCGATCCCTGGCCCCGCTCCATCCCCGCTCCTCCCTCCAGGCTTCCTCCTCCGCCCGCGCTGCAACCCCTGCCCAGCCTCCTGCCCTGGCCCCTGCCCCTGCCCCAGCTGGTACGCCTGCTGCTGCGCCCCGCTTCCACCCAGCTCCTGCTGCTGTAACGCCCGCTGGCACCTGATGCACGTGTATGTCTCGAAGTTGTACTGCACACGTGCCGGCTCGCGGGCCATCTGCTCCTTCAAGCAGTGCAGGTGCGCCCACGCCGCGCACTCCTCGCACTCGATCATCATCTGCCCGTCGTCGTACTTCACGCCGCACGGGCACGCGATGACGTAATCCTCCCCCGCCGTACCACCGCCACGCGGCCCCGCCGCGCCCCGGCTGCCGCCCTTCGGCCCCCGCCGCCGCGCTTGCCCGGCTGCAGCCTCCCCATCCTCCTCGTCATCCGCATCGCCCACGTCGTACTCCCCTGCCGTACGATCTGTACGGCGTCTGGACCTCGCCGTACCGTCATGACCTATGGGTCCAGCCAGCCCGTTACCCACCCCACCGCCTTGCCCGTGCTCAAGCTTGTGAACCTGGTGTGGGTTGTGCACCTGCAGGGCCCTCTGACCATGGAGGTGGTTATGGTGGTTGTTAGCATGATGCCTGTGCTCCCCATCCCGCTCCGAGTCGCCGCCGCTGTCGGGGTACGGCTCCCCGTCGGACGCGCCGCCACCGCCGCCGCCATCGCCGTCAGGTCCGCCCTCGCCGCCGGCGCCACCCCGCTCCAAGTGACCGTAACGCCGCCGGTCATAGATTCCTGCAAGGAGACCCATGAAATTCATGCTTTGTCACCTGCTTCGTCAGCGCTTACTGAACAGGTCGACACGCAAGCAAGGGCTCCTCGGCGACACCCAGCGCTGTGCAGCTCTTCCCTCACTCCCCAAGCCTGAGTTAGGACAAGCCAGCACCCCTGTCAAACTACACGGTTCCTCGTGTTCCACGTGTATCGGGCCGTTAAACGTACCTCCTGTTCTCCTGCGCCCTGTCGCGCCTCCCCGGCACGCCACACCAAAACCCCTCGACCCCCGAACTCAAACACCCCAGCACTCCAGTCGCACCACTCGTTCTTGTGTCCCTGCTTATCAACCCGCTTCCTTTTCGTGTGCAGGCACCACCGTTTCAGGTATCCCCTTACACGGTTTCCTCGCCTTTGACGGGTACCCAGCACCCAACACCCAGCACCACGTAAGCGCCCAGCACCACGCGCCGTATCCCCTGTCCCCGCGGTACCTGTACCTCCACAGCGGCCAACCCCGAAACCCACACGATTCAGGCTCAACATGCCAGTACCCCGTAACGCCCCTTAAGCCACGCACCGTATCCCCTGTCCTCCTGTGCCTTGCGGAACCTCCCAGGAGGCAACCCCGACACATCCCCACACATCACACCTGCTTTCAGCGATTGGCGAACGAGAACACGCGCCAAACGAAGTAGTCCAACCAGACGCTGGACGTGCTCGGCAGGCCGTGCCCAACCACCTTCACCCCCCCAAGACCCCAACTGACCCATTCCCAGTACCCCGTAACGCCCCCCAAGCTACGCACCGTATCTCCTGTCCTCCTGTGCCTTGCGGAACCTCCCCGGCGGCACTCCCGACGCGCTGCGACCCGCCGACCGGCCCCTGCTGCGCCCCCGCCGCCGCTCGCCGCCGCTGCCGTCGCCGTCGCTGCCGCTGCCGCTGCCGTCGCCGCTGGAGCCGCCGCCGCCGCCCTCCAGCAGCAGCGCCAGATCGGTCAGCGCCCGCCGCTGAGCGCGTTCTGACGCTGGGAGTGGCGCTGCGGGGAAGGTGCCGGAAGGTGGTGACAGGTGGAGGAAGGTTGCATTAAGGGGCCCGGAGAGTTGGGGTGGCAAGTGTTGGCGGAACGCAGGATGTGATTTGAGATGTGGCGTGCGGGCACAGCGTGAGGAGGCAGCGGATGAGGCAGGGAGCTAGTGAGGGTATAAACGTAGTGCTGACGTGTACAGACGTGCGGTGCTGGCGTGTATAAACGTGTGCAGCATGTGCGTTGCGGCCCCGGCTTGCGCCTCACCTCCTGTTGCTGTTGCTGCTGCTGCGGAGGGAGGTCTTCCCCAGGCGCCGGCAGCGCCAGCGGCGGCCCCTCCTCATCAGAGGCAGCACCGCCGCCGTCGCCACTGCCGCCGTGCCCAGGGGAGTCCTCCCCTGACGGTCCCTGGGACCTGCGCGGTAACAGCAGTTGAAGTAGCAGCATGTAGCTTAAGGCACGGCGATATGGTGCTTGGATCAAGCAAACAGCCTGAACGTGAAGACGCCGCACTGGGACCGAGCCAACGGTGCAGGGGGCCCTTCGGCCGTACCCGAAAAGCTTCATGCCTAGCCTGACGAACATGCCCGTAACCCTGTATTCGCTGCAGTGCATGCTATCCCATGTCCACCCGGCACCCACCGTTCCCGCTGGTACTTCTTCGACCATGGGCCCTGGGTTTTGGGCTTGTAGCTCCGCTGCTCTTCCGGGTCGATGTGCCTGGCGGGGAACACGGGGGGGTGGCGGGGCACGGTCAGCTGTGTAGTAGGACACAGCCCACACACACCTGGAAGTCCAGAAGGCGCGTTCCTGGCAACTTGTGTTCAACCTATTGCGGCCCCTGCCACATAAGCTCTCAGTGGGTAACTACTGTCTGCTGAAGGCCTGTCTGGCTCTACTGCAGCACAGGAACGCTGTCCAAAGACGCTGTGGCCGAGGTCTGTGCAGCGGTTGGCCCGTTGCCTAGGCGGAGTGGCACAGCTGGCGGCCTCAAGAGGCCATTCGGGAGGCCCTTCAGCAGCAGGATATGCGACGGCCAAGTAAGAAGGAGATGGACTTGCAGCAGCTTGCTGAACTGAGACAGCGGGCGCGACTGACGTGTACAGAGAGCGGGTGTCGTCGTCGCTGTCACGTGCGCCACGCTAGGAGCTTATGACGGGCCTCGTCGGACCGTTGCGTGAGTAATAATTGATACAATCGGTTATGATATTTTTGTTCGGACCCCCAGCATCCGAGTCTGCACCTGCAGCGCCGAAGTTTGACGCCGGCATGCATCGTCCCTCCCGCCCACGAAAGCGGTAACCCACCTAAATTTCACAAGGTTGCGCCACTTGTCTTTTAGCTGCACTCCAGTCCGGTCGCTGTGGGACAGTGTGGGCAGACAGGAGTGGACGTTGATTGAGTCAAAGGCCTTCCGATCAAAAGCGCTGCACCAGGGCCCAGCTGAACCAGCAACCCACCAAACCCCTTGCCATCTTTTACAGAGTATTGATTACAGCTGTCCGCTGGCCGCGCCGATTAGCAGTAGTGGATCGCGGCGGCTGAACATCATTTGGGGCCAAACCCTAACTTGAGGCCGGGCGCACCTGAGGATGGCGAACTGTGGATCTTTACGAATATGCTCCCAAGCTCCCAAACCATGCTTTCGAACGCCTTGCTTCAGAGCCTCCTCGCTCGCAGGGTCCCAAACGCGGTACCCGCGCGTGCTGGAGGAGCGGCAATTCTTGCCAGACATCCGGGTTGAAACGCATTAGGTTCATCCCTCCCTCATCGCTCAATTGGGCGCTATGCGTCACCAAATTGCGGAGAAGCGCCTTGCAAAGCCCCGGCCAAGAAAGCAGTGCTGCAGCCTGTACTCTGCACTGTCAAAGCTATAGCTTATTTATATAAATCTATTCAGTTTGAGAAAGGTAACGTCCAGGTTGGTGAGCAAGGCTGGTGTTGTTGAAAAGTGAGCGCGAGCCTTTTCACAACTGCACAATGGCAAGAGGCTTAATACATACGGACTGCAACAGGTTCGCTCTGCTCAACTTGCGGTTTGAGCGGTGCCCCGTGAGCCGTACTGAAGTTTGCGGTCCAACACGGCGCTGACACGCTCTCATGAGCAGCCTGATGATGCCTACACTGGCCCTCTTCCCATGACTTGACCCACAGCACCGCGCATCGTACATGAAAGCGACTGCAGCACTGTTGCAGCACTCTGCATTATTGTCTACGCCATTGCCAACTTGCAGACCGGAGGAGGAGGACGTCACATGCCAGCAGCCAAAGGGGAGGTACCAGGGCACAGCAGGGGAGCTCCCCCGCCTGCAATCACCATGCAGCCCCCAGGTTCCCACCTCAGCGGCCGTTCCCTCCGTCCCCGCTATCCAGTCTGGTACAGGCGTCCGCCCCACAAAGTGTCCATTGCGGCACACAGGCGCAGCTCCACTACCTCGCAAGACACAGCCACGCAGCATGCTGCAACACAGCTGTGTTGCAGGGTGACGCAGAGTGAAGCATACGAGGCTCCGCGCATACCAGAACCCAGCATACCATAACCCGCGCATACACGGCTTTCCGTTTCGGACACGGCCAAAATGCAGGAACCCGCCAGAACCCGCCAACGGTGGGTCCCCAAGGAGCGGCTTCGAGAGCGCCCCGACAGACCTCATTGCTCACAGCTACCCTCAACCCCCCTCAACCCCAATAGACTGTTTCCGTTTGCTACTTCGCCTCTCCGCGGTTACACCCCTTACCCACAAACACACACCAGATGCAGGACCACCTTGCACTGCTGCGAACCACCTGAGCTCCCAGTCCCTCCAGCCAGCCACAGCTCCGCACGTCCGCAGCCTGTCGGTTCCGGCCGAGAGACCGCCAAACCGCCTACGTAATTGCCCACTCAACCGCTTCTGTCATACTGCCGTATGGCTCAGTGCGGGGTGCCGTACGCGCGGTCGCCGGCGTCCCCCAGGCCGGGGATGATGTAGCCCCGCTCGTCAACCACCTCGTCGATCATGGCCGTGTACACCTGGAGGGGGAGGCGCACAACGGCAACAGCATGTCATGGAGATGCTAGTCTGCTAAGTACATGCACGCTTAGATGTTGGACCGCATGCCGCATTGCTGATGGGCACCTCGCTGCACCTCGTCAATCATGGCCGTGTACACCTGGGGGCGTGTGCTGGCATGGCGAGCACGCGGGCCACATGCTGGCTGTAGCACAAGGGCATTCAGGCTGTGGTCAGGGGGTGCAGCCGTTACCGTCCCGCCTTAATCCCCTTATGGCCCCTGGCTCTCCGGATGCACCCTACTGGGCCTGTTACTGTAACTGTAACTTGATCCCAGTCGGGGGATGCAACACAGTGCAACCTTCAGCGATCTAACCTGAGCCCCGGCTATTGTCTGCCAGGCTGTGGCCAAACGACACCAGAATATGCTACGCGTGGCTGAGGTTGCGCGACTAAGGCTGCGCACTATGTGATTTTGTCGCATTCGCTTCGTAGTTTTAGTGCCCCACCTTGAGCCCCGGGTACTTGTCTGCGAGGCGGCGCAGCGCGGGCGGCGCCACCACCACCGCCACCACACGAATGTTCTCCGCCTTGGCGCCGCGAGAGATGATATCGTCAATCACCTGAAAGGCAAGGCAGCACGCAGGAGTTCAACACCGCACAAGAAGTACACGCATGGTTGTTATTCGACTGGGCCGCGGCTGGCTTGGGACAGCCGTTGCTGCTGCGGAAAGAGTGAACTACCGGTATGATGAGTTTGTTATGTCACCAGCTCCGTCGAACCCCTTTGTTCCGTGCGGGGTCGGCGATGGGAGGCCGGCCCCCGCGCACTTGTCAACATACGTGCTTCAACCAAGGGCTAGTGCACATGCCCCTGCCCGCCCCCACCTGCACGGTGGTGGCCGTGATAGCACCGTGTCCTCAGGGGACACGCTAACACACTTGTCGCAGCCAGCTACTGAGCTACACTGTGCTTTACCAACCCACCTACACGTTGGTGCCCCCAGTGGCCAGCACAAGTTCTGTGATGAGCACCAGGTCCTCGGGGACATGCTAACACACGTGCCTCACCCATGCGCGTAGACACATGCCCCCGCCCACCCCCACCTGCACGATGGTGCCCCCGGTGGCCAGCATGGGGTCCGTGATGAGCACCAGGTCCTCGGGGGACATGCGCTTGGGCAGCTTGTTCAGGTAGGCGGTGGCCTGCGGGACCAACAACATCAAGGCTTGTAATACTGTTCAATGTATTTACATACACAGTGTTACGATGAAACGGGAAGGTGGCAAGGTGCCACCTACCCCTTCTCCCGTGCCCACCAGCCTCCCAGTCCGACTTGCAGACTCGTCTGTGTCTCGACCGACAGAAGCCCCCGCCCATGTCGAGTGTGTCGGATTCGCCCTCCGTCTCCCGCACCCCCCGCCTGGCCCTGTGTCCCACCAGTGTCCTTCATGTCTGGGCCTGGCCCCCTTAACCCCTCCACCGCTCGCACCCCACCCCCTGCGTACCTCGAGCGTGTTGGGGTCCCGCACGTAGCCCACGTGGTAGGTCTCCTGGAAGGGGATCACCTGGGCAGGGAGCAAGGGGAACGCGCAAACAGCAGCATCAGCAAGAGCATTAGCAGGAGCACAAGCACGAGCAGCAGGGCTCAGGACAAGGGCTCACGTGCTCGGGTCAGCACAGCGGCACAGCGGAACACGGCACACTGCAGCGCATGGGCTGGGGACGGTGTAGGCAAAGGCTGCTCTGTAAGATGGCTAGACTGCAAGGCAGGTACACCGCAGTGCATGGGCTGGGGCCGGCATGCGATACGCGCCCTGTCACCTGGTCTGTGTACAAAAGCTGGTTACCGATTATACAGCTTCAGCGGAGATCGGCTTCAGCAGAGTTCTCGAGTTCAGCGGCATGATGGACGCAGCTCCCCACTAGGTCTACCAGCATCACCCCGCGGCGCAGCGGCGCACCATTATCATGGCAAAGTCCGATTGACCCAGAACTAAACCCATGTTCTGGCCCGGACGGCACTCGCTTCTTCGCACCAACTAGCCCACAACGCCACAAGTGAACGGCGACAGTGCTCGCGTGCGCACCTGGCCCGCCTGCTCCAGTAGCACAAGCCCCGCGCGGAGAATGGGCACCACCTGGGGGAGGGCAGGAGGAGGCAGAAGAAGGGGCATTCGCGTCGAAAAACCCCTTGTGCCAGGAGGGGCAGCAGGAGGAAGAAGGTGAGGATATGCGCTAAGAGGTAGACCTCACTGGCGGCGACCAACCTTCGCCCCTCTGCCCCTCCGCCGACCTCTCACACGCCAGCTGCATTCGTACCCCCCAAGCTGCCGTCCGTAGCCCCCCGCCCCCCCGCCACCCGCCACCCCCAGCCCAACCCCAAGCCACCTCCCAGCTGCTGCGCGAGCCTGGCACAGCCCAGCGCTACAAGGCCAGCAGCTGCCAGCAGCTACCCGGCCAACTGCACCGTTTGTAACACCCCGCGCGCGGCCAGCAGCTAACCCGCCGCCGACCCCTCACGCAGGTCAACGCACTGCCTCCGCGGCGCCTTACCGCCGTGCGACGGCCCGCCTCGCAGCGCCGGCAGCCAGCCAGCAGCCCCGCCTGCACCCTCCCCCACCCCGCCCCCTGCAGCCCCCTGCCCTTGCCACCCTCCCCCACCCCGCCCCCTGCAGCCCCTTCCCCTTGCCCCCTCCCCATCCCGCCCCCTGCAGCCCCCTCCCCTGCCACCCTCCCCCACCCCGCCCCCTGCAGCCCCATCCCTTGCCACCCTCCCCCACCCCGCCCCCTGCAGCCCCATCCCCATGCCACCCGCCCCTGACTCCGCCCCCTGCCCTCCCCTTGCCCTCCGCCCCTGACCCTGCCCCCTGCAGCCCCTCCCCTTGCCCCCGCCCTGACTCCGCCCCCTGCCCTCCCCTTGCCCTCCGCCCCTGACCCTACCCCCTGCAGCTCCCTCCCCTGAAACCCCGGGGGCCCGCGCATAGGGTCCACCAGCGTCGCGCCCGCCTGCACGCCCAGGGGGTGGGGCTGCGCTCGCCAGCTCCTGCTTGCCCCCAAAACGCTACTACACACCCTCCCGCTAATACTCACGCACCTTGACGGGCTGCGTAGGGTCCACCAGCGTCGCGTCCGCCTCAACACCCAGGGGGGTAGCAATGCGCTGCTCAATGGTGGGCAGGAAGTCACGCATAGCCTCGTAGATCAGCAGCCGGCCCAGCTCCGCGCAGGCGTTCCTGTGGAAGGCAGGAGCACGTGTGTTAGGATCAAGTGGTTGTGTGTTACGGTAGGTCGTCAGCAGTGTGTTAGGAGATCAAAAGCCGACCCTGATCTGCGCAGAGGTTGCTGGACAGGGCCAGGCGTACGATATGTATGACATGGAGCACGAGTGTGTGCGCGGAAAGGCCCAACTGGGTGTTACAGCAGGTGTTACAGCAAGCAGCTGCGTGCCAACAGCTGTCAGGATGCAGGGCTGAGGCGTGTGTGCAGCCCGGAGCGCAACACGGTATGCAATTAGTTGTGACAAGTTGTAACGAACACCGGATACGGCAATGGCCATGGCGCGTGTGGGCGGGGCCGCAGCACTCCTGTCTCCGTTTGCGCACAAGGACCACCACCACCGAACCGTCCCTCCGGAGCGGTGATTGTTGTCCTCACCGGAACATGGGCGATGGAGTGAACTCCGAACGAAGAATTGCAAGCCAGTGCTTGATCAGCGGGTGGGGCGGCGAGAAGACCTGCGGTCGATGGAGTTCGCGTGAATTGTCGCCGAAGACGACTTCTAGACGGTCATACGTCTCCCCCGCTGCATACTAGCACGCTAAATTGTCGACGTACAAGCATTTGTTGGGGCTTCTTCGGCTTCGGCTTTGCTGCCTCCTGCGATGGCTCCGCGGTGGCGCGAATCGGGGCGCAAAGCACACGCCTGCTGCGAGCCTGCGACGATCTGCAGGCAGCGCTGCTACGCGTAACTTGTCTGGAAAGGATCATGGTGCTCTGTCCGACCGCACTCCTCAAGTTCAGTGTTCAGCACTGTAAAGAGCAAGTGCAAGTCTATGCAGGTTGTTGCGCAGTCGCACAGCTGGCAGCAATACTGACGCAATTGCAAGAAACCGATGCTGATGGGCTCAGCGTCGAGCTGACTGCCCAGAAAGCAACCGTCGTACTGCTTACTGTAAACAACCTTCCTGTCCCCTCGCCCCTGCGCGCCCACACCACCACTTTCATCGCAATGCAACTTCAGTACTGAACAGAACCTTCAGAGCTGCAGCACCTAAACTCGCGCGTGGTGTCTTCTGCACCGGGCAGGACCGGGCTGCGGGCACGTTTGGGCACGTGGCGCGGGCACGTGTGCTTGCCACTGTTTGCCTATCGACGCATAGCATAAGCTTACACCACAAAGCGCTGCAGCTGCAACAGCTTCTGTGGAATAAAAGGCACAAGGTGTCGGCATCATAGCTCCCTTGAACGTCAATGGGTCAGCGGTCCAGCGCACATGCAATACGAAAGCCGCTAATACGCTAGTGGCTCCTGTAAGGCGAGCACTGTCCATCTGTCCCTGACGCAAAGGGCAGAAGATTAGGGCAGGATCCCAAGGTCGGAGAGGAGCCCTTGGCCTTGCACCTCCCCTGGGCCACCTCCCCAGGGCTCCCGTCGTATGCTCCCCTGCTCCAGGCACCATTGTTGGTTCGCTAGGTCGCACAAGTCACCCGATGCGCACCGTGGCAGCTAACCAAGTAACTTTGCTGCACTTGTGCAGGCGCTCATCCACGCACAAGCAGCGGGGGCTTATCCTCAGTACCTGCAACAGACTGGCTGTCGTTGCCTGATCGCAGCACACACCGCCATGCTTTCCCTAGCATAAATTGTCCAGGAATGTCACAACCCATGTCGGGCGCAGCAGGTCTTTTGCTGCTAAGCGCTGCGGCATTCGCAGCTGCAGCGGCCCCCTCGCGAGGATTTATTGGCTTGTGGCCTCAGCCTCAGAGCCAGGTACATATAGATCGCAGGCAGGCACATTCCAGCTTGCAATATTGCCGGCAAGCCCGTCAAGTGGTTCCTATTGAAGCATGGACCCGTTCCGACGCGTTTCTTTCTGCAGACCGTCACCGGCGATACGCTTGACATTGATGTCGAGGGCCTGGTTATCACATGTAAACCCCAGGCATGCGGCGAGGCTTTGCAGCAAGCCTCGGCCCGGTGAGTCCGCAGGGACGCAGCCGGCAGCCCAGCTTTCGGCACCTGTCGGAGGCCGTAGCCGGCCGCGTCCCCCAAACAATAGCAACACAGAACAATCCACCACCCACTGCTATCCCCCTATCCCCACCAGTCCCCACACACACATTGTAGCCCCCTCACCCTCGCATCCTACACTGCCCAGCCCCTTCTACAAGCTGGCCACGCGCCAAGTGTCACATTCCCTCGCTCCCTGGCTCCCCATCTTCGCGCAGCTTCCGTGCCAACGCCTTGCTGAGCGACTACCGCCCGGCAGTGGAGGGCTTGGGCGCAGCAGGCAACATTGGCAACGCCGGAGCAAGCCAGCTCAGCAGCAGCAGCAGCTCTGGCGATGTGGGTTTTGCTCTGCCGGTACACGCCGTGGGTCAGACCCCCATCCGGCGTGTGGTGCTGCGTATGGGGACCCAGGAGGCGCCTTTGGGTCTGGACACGGATGAGTCGTACGAGATAACGGTAAGGAGGGGAAAACGGGAGAACACGGACAACGGGATACCATAATACCATGGCCAACAACTGGGTGAAATGGCCAACTCGCAAGCGTACCTGGCCGCTGTGGGGCGGGAGGAGGAAGCGCCTGCTAGTTCGCGACTGGGGACTCAGGCAGGGTTCACCGCGAAGCGGCAAACGGGCGGGCGTGGGGTCGGCAGGGAGGTTCGTATTGCGTTGTACAGTTTGCAACTGCTGTGTCCGCCCGGTGCATGACCATCCTCCATACATGACCTCGCAGGCTCCCAGTAGCCCCGGGACGGTGGAGATCCGGGCGCCAACGCAGGTAAAGCCCGTTGAGCACTTGGAGGCGCGTCGACCAGTTGCGGCAGTACAGCTACGGGGTCTGTGGTGCGCACACGCGGGATGCGTGCAAAGCGCTGAACTTGCCAGCGTGTGTGTGCGTGTGTGTATAGGGGGGCGTTAGGCCGTGCCATCTGTGTTGTGGCAAAGCGCTTCGGCCATTGAGCCCGTGGAGGACTTTGCAGCGCGGCAATCAGTTGCGCCAGTACGGGACCCGTGCTGCGCACAAGCGGGATGGGCGCATGCCAGCTAGTGAAGGGGTATGTCCCGCTGTGAAGCAGCGTGTCTGCCCCGTGGAGGCACAACGCGTCGCCCCTTGCACAGCGCTTCGCCCCTCGCTGGTGCCTGGGTGTAAGCACCGGGCCCTTTGGCTCGCGCCCCGACGCAGGTGTTTCCCCTGAACGCCACATTCGCGGGGCATATTTCACCATGAACTGCACGGAGCATAGTTTCAATGCATCCCAATACATGGAAGCAGTCGCTTTGACACAGCGCTTCGCCCCGTGCAGGTGGGTGCGCTGCACGCCCTGGAGACCCTGGCGCAGCTGGTGGTTGCTGGAGACGCACCAGCACCCCGCCGTGACGGCGCCGGAACCAACGCCGGCAGCCAGGACCCCCACGGCCAGGGGCAGGGCCAGGGGCAGGGCCAGAGGCCGGTTCTGGACGACCCCACCCCCGCTCCACCTCTCGCCCGGCGGCTGCTCCTGGTGGCAAACGTCACGGACCGACCGCGCTTCCCGCACAGGTGAGCAGGCGTGCCGCTGTGCGGGGATGAGGCCTTGATACTGTGTGTTGTGGAAATACATCTGGCAAACTGGGTTCATTGAGCATGTGGAAACTTGATTTCACGGGAGGGACGTCACAATGCGTATCCCCTTGTGCGTCGTCGCCTCGCCAGGGCTCTAAACGGTCATGAACTTCGCATTCCTTGCATCTGCAACGGTGAACACGCACAAGGGGCCTCGCTCGTCAGCCTACCTTCCCGTGCAGGCACCAGCGTTCCCATGTTTCCCTGACGCCTTACACGGGTTCCTCGCGCTGTACGCGTACCCGCAGGGGCCTGCTACTGGACTCGGCCCGCCACTTCCTGCCCGTGCCCCTCCTCCGCTCCGCCCTTGACGCCATGGCCGCCAACAAGCTCAACGTGCTGCACTGGCACGTGTCAGACATGCAGAGCGCCCCCCTGGACGCGTGGGAAGCTGCCGGAAGCAGCGCCCCGCTGGCGGGCGGCGCGGCGGCGTACGGGCCGCGGCTGACGTACAGCCGGCAGGACGTGGAGGGGTGAGCGCATGTCGCTTGGACAGTCTGTTTCTGACCCGACTGACCTGCCCCTCTGTTCTGAGCTTCCGAGCCACTTACCTTCCGCTGCCCATGTGAAATCTGGCGGAAGGGTCCGCCACGGAGGCCAACCGTGTGGCCCTGGCATTCTCAGCTGCCATTGTCAATGCATGAACCTAGCCCACCCCGCACACTTTGTATGACCTGCCCCACCCTCAACCCTCCTCGCCCGCCCCCCAGTCTGGTGTCGTACGCACGCCTTCGTGGCATCCGCGTGGTGGCGGAGTGGGACTCCCCTGACCACGCCGCCTCGTGGGCCCGCCTGCTGCCGGGCCTGGCCACCTCCTGCCCGCTGCAGGGCCAGACAGGGCCCGTAGACCCAACCAGGGTGCGTGGGGCGCTCAGGTTGTCTGTGAGTAGAATGTACAATTCGACAATGTACCCCAAGCAGGAGTTTTACATCAGTGCACTTTCTAGGGCATATGTGCACCAACGGCGCCATTTTTCGTGGTCCAGGCCAGGTGCGCTCGTGCACCCGGCAGGGTGTTTCGGCACGCTTGGAACGCGACGAAGCCGCGTCAGGACGTGCGGGGCAAGTGATGCCAAGTTATGTATGTGAAGCGGATGCGGTGCCGGATGTAGGCATAAGGAGACTAGTACAGGTACAGGCGAACATATTAACCCTGCTAAAAACACAGTCGTGACGTGGTAGTGCGAACAGGCGAACATAGTTCAGGAGACGGGGTGTGGGGTGAGGCCAAGCGAGTGAGCGGCAGGTCGGTGGCCCTCTTCCTTACCGTTCTGTCTCGGGCCTCCAGGCACTCCGCGGTGGCCGGGCTACTTGGTCAGCTGGCAGCAGCTATCATGCCTGTGCGCTAATCCACAGGTTGATAGGCCATGCGTGCGTCCTCTTCGCGACCTGCTGTCCCCTTGCCCCAGGCCTCCACCTTCTCCACGGTGGGCGGGCTGCTGGGGCGGCTTGCAGCACCTATCATGCCTGTATGCTTTTTACGGAATGTAATCAAAATGGCGCGTCGGGTTCCCTTGCCCCAGGCTTCCACATTTACCACGGTGGGGGCGCTGCTGGGGCAGCTGGCAGCGCTGTTCCCCGACCCGCTGCTGCACACTGGGGGCGATGAGGTGCGGCTGGAGTGCTGGGGCAGCGACCCGCGGGTCAGGAGCTGGCTGGAGGAGCACGGCATGAGCGGGTGGGTGTGGGTTAACACGGGGTGTGGGTTAGCGGGAGTGCGGGTGGGTGCGGTACCACGGGGACGGCGAGGCGTCGATGTGATCAATTGACCGCTCGCCTTCTTATACCTTCTGCCGCGCAACTGCCAACCCACAGGGACGACGAGGACGTGCTCCGAGCCCTGCAGGCGCACTACATGGCGCGTCTGCTGCATGGAGTGACCCGTGGGTCGTTCGGCGGGCCGCCACGTGCCCCCGTGGTGTGGCAGGAGGCGTTTGACGCGGCGGGAGGGGACGGACTGCCACAAGAAACCATCGTGCAGGTGCGTTGAATTCGTTGTGAAGTAAGCATCGACCTTTGCAGGTCACGGCACATGAATCGCCGCTGGTCGAGCGCCCGTGCTGTCTACTGTGACTCAAGCAGATACTGCTCATATCGCCGCTGGTTAAGTGCCCACACAGTACTTGAATTCTCTGGCTTGCTGCGCATTCGCGCCCTGGCTTGCGCGCAGGTGTGGATGTCCGACCACCCGCCCTTGCCCACCTCTACCGCCGCCGCCACCACCACCACCACCGCCTCCAGTGCCGCAGCTGCGGATAGCACCACCACCACCGCCTCGTCTACTACTTCCTCTGCCACCACCACAGTCTCCCCCTCTGCTGCGCTACGTGCTGCGCTCGCCGAGCGCTACGGGCTGGACCCCCTGGAGCTGGAGGTCATGGGGCGGGACGAGCTGGTGGCGCTGGCGGAGGCCATGCAGGCGGAGGAGGAGGCGCAGGTGGGCGCGATGTGTACCGTGTATGGCGGCTTGCGCAGTTCACAGCAGCACTGTTCTGTCCACTAGACTGCATGAACTTGGGTTAGGGGTGGGGGTTTAGGGCCGTGGTGGGGTCACGGAGTGAGCTGGCGGGGCTGGCGGAAGCTATGCAGGCGGAGGAGGAGGCACAGGTGCGAGGTGTGGGTCAACCTGGTGGGTGGTGAGGAGCCAAGGCGGGTTAACTGGGGGAACAAGAAAGCAGTAACGCGAATGGGTTAACTGGGGGGCGGAAGGAGCTGCGACGCGTTTTCCTTTTTCCGTTGCACGAAAGTCCGCCAACCGTCAGCAGGTCGGACGCCTCGTAAATGCGCTGCCTGCCATCTGACCCTCATGAGTCTAGGAACTTCCTGAGATTGGGACATTACAATGTCTGCGCTGCCAACGCGTCTTGCCTCCTGCCGCTGCAACTGCTGTCTTCGCCCGCACTGTTGCAGGAGTTTGTCTCGCGGCGGGCGCTCCAGTTCTTCTTCGGGTGGGGCAGCAGCAAGAAGGACGAGGCGGCGGCAGCAACATCATACTCAGCAGCTGGGGCTGGAGGGGTCGGAGGCGGCGCAGGCCGGGGGTCGGGCGTGGGGATGGGCGGGGGCATGGGCGTGAGGAGGGCGGTCGGGGGCGGCGTGGGAGCAGGCATGATGCGAGGCGGCGGCGGCGGCCTTTATGCGGTGAGTGCATGGGGGGGAAAGGCCACGGATGGCACTACTGAGTGGTGGGGGTTGGGGGGCAGGGGAGGAAGGAGGGTGACTGAGGGCGCAGTGGCCGCAGGGGTGGGGAAGAGGCAGGAGACTGGGCATCGATGCGGCGAAGGCAGCAAAACTGGATACCTTGCAATCCATGTGCAGCAGACAGGTCAAAGCGTGTACGCCGCGGCCTTTATGCGGTGAGCGTGAGGGGGTATGGGTGGCACTGCTGAGTGGTGCGGGGTGGGGGGTAGGGTAAGAGGAAGGGGAAAGGGGGGTGACTGAGGGCGCAGTGGCCGCAGGGGTGGGGAAGAGGCGGGAGAGTTGGCAGTGAAGCGGCGATGTTGGGGCTGCACTGGTGCGGCAAGGCAGCTGGATGCCTTACAGTCCGTGTGCAACGGACGGTAAAAGCGCTATGCTGCATCTGATTTTGTCTTCGCCCTGACCGTTGTGTGTATTTGGTGCAGGCTGCTGGAGGCGGCGGCGGTGCTGGCATGGGCGGGGAGGGCGAGGGCGGCGTGAGGCCGCGGAAGAAGAAGAAAATGGTGGGTGGTGGCCTTGTACCGGTATGTGTGCCAGTCTCAGACCAAAGCGTTGCATGTGTGCATGGGTAGTGATGCCCTGTGGCAGCATGCGGGACGTCGTGATACGTGATGCAACTGCATAATGTCGGCGTGTCGGGGTCCGCCCTGACCTACCCTGACTTACCCTGCCCCACCTTTGCGCCTCTTCGCACCGCCCTGGGTTTCACGACTGCTATCATGCGCTGTGCGGCTTGCACGTAAGACGATAAGCAGGTGCCCACTCCGCCCCATCGTGCCAGGCCAGTTCCCTGTGCCCCCCGCCCGACCCACACCCCATGCCATTCGCCATTCCAGCCCCGCCCCGTTTCACCCCCAAAACCCATGCCACGCCCCGGTGCCGGTTACCGCTGCGACTTTTTGTGCGCCCGATTTCTGCTGCTGCGTCCCACAGATGAAGAAAAAGAAGAAGCGCATCCCTGGAGGCGGCATGGGCGGGGCCGGCGGAGGCATGGGAGGGGGTGGGGGCGGTGTCGGTTTCGGGGGCGGCGAGGACGATGGCGATGATGCCGGGGGAGACCTGTACCGCCGTACGCTGCTGGGGCAGCGCCTCAGGTGAGCTCGTTTGCAGCACCAAATGCGTGTGGGTCTCGGGCAAGGGCGGGCCGGTACTGGCGCTACCTACAGGAGTGTGTGCACGACGGGGGACGTGTGCACGACGGTAGAGACCTGTACCGCCGCACGCTGCTGGAGCAGCGCCTCAGGTGGGCCTTAATACTCGCGTCATCGCACTCAGCTGTGGACCGATGACTGTTTGTGCAGCAGGTTTCCTTTCATCAGGCGGGCTGCGCTGGGTATACAGTGCACGTTTGCGGCTTTGGTGGCGGACGCAGAACCCGCGCACCCGCTACCACCCCCTTAATGCTTTCGCCTGGTGCAGGTACGGCACAGTGGAGGCTCACGAGCTGAGGCTCGCACACGACGCTACCAGCAGCAGCAGCAGCAGCAGCGCCGGTAGTGTGCACGCCCTGCCTGCCCACCAGCGGTGGGACGCGGATGAGGCACGGGGCCAAGGGGATGTGGGTTACACGGATGTCAAGGATGCAGGTGCGGGTGCAGGCTACGTGGCGGCAGGGGAGGAGGCGGGCCCGGCGGACGGCAGGGGAGTGGGCGCCAATGGTCAGGCGGTTGTGACGGTTGAACTGGAGCCGTACATCGTACCGCTGCCTCGGGCCATCGGGAGGAAGCGTGGGGGGACCAAGGGGCGTACGGCGGGGGCAGGGGGGCAGGAGGGGGCACAGCGAGGGGCAGGGGAGGTCGTCTCCTTGGAGGATAGAATAAGGGCGAAGCAGGAGGAGGGTGAGGAGGACATTGCTGCGGGCGTTCGGAGGGCGCTGGAGGCCGTGAGGCGGGCGCGGGCGGCGGAGGCGGCGGCGGGCGGCGGGCCGGGCGTGCGCCGTACGGCGGCGGCGGAGGTGGCGGCGGTGACGGCGGCAGGGTTCCGTGCCATCGTGTCGTCGGACTGGTGAGAGCGGAGGGTGGGAGGGGGCGGCAGAACGCAGCGGTGCGGAGGGGGAGGGGGAGCGACGTGGACTGGAGGACAAGAGTCCGTGCCCAGACCCGGTCTGGTGTGTGGGCGGGGGGCCCGGGGAGTGGGGCGGGGGCGCGTACGGGGCAGGGATACGGGGCAGGAAGCGCAGCCCAGCCCATTAGCTCCGCCCGGCCCCTGATGCACGTGCTGCCCCCAAACCAACGTCCTGCAGGTACCTTGACTGGATCAGCTGGGGGCAGGACTGGAAGCGCTACTATCTGAGGGAGCCCACGGACTTCCCGGCAGCCAGCGAGGAGCAGAAGGCGCTGGTGATTGGAGGTGAGATCCTTTTTCGCAGTGCGTTTTCACCGCATCATACTCTACACGTGTACTGTCCCCGTGAGAAGGTACGTCGATAGCATCTGTCCGTACGCTTGCACAGCCAGCAAGCAGCAGACGGCGCTGATGGCCCGTGGGCAGGGGTACGGGTACGACGTACGGGTACATTCTTGGCAGACGTACCGTGAAAATGTGCCAGCCTACGGTGACGCGTGAGGCCCATGTGCCCCGTCATGGCAGTCACAGCATGCTTGTGCGATGAGACGAGCGCGCCACTGAAACCCTGCTCCGCCCCGGACTACGTACCCCATGCACGTGACCCGCACGACCTCTCCATTTCTCCGTTTGTGCGCGTGCCGCACAACACCCACGATGGCTGCTGCGCACGTGGCCACCCGCCTGCCCCTTTCACACACCCTTGTGACGTTACACACCCACCCACAGGCGAGGCGTGCCTGTGGGGCGAGTACGTTGACGCCACCAACCTGCTCTCTCGGGCGTGGCCGCGTGCCAGTGCCGTGGCGGAGCGGCTGTGGAGCGCGCAGGGTGTGAGGGACGTGGCGGAGGCGGGGGAGAGGCTGCGCACGCACCGCTGCCGCATGGTGGGTGTGGGTTCGCTGTGGTTCGTTCCTTGCGCTCTGCACGTGAGTGTGCCTCACTTGCCGCCCGCTCTCTGGAGCCCGGCCAACCCAACCTCCCCTAGTCCTTGCCCTGCCCATGGCCATGCATGTATCGACCCTGTCCGCGCTCGGCCCGACCCTGTCCAACCTGAATACCTGATGCTGCCCTACCCCCTGCTGCTGCTCGGCCCCCCCCCCGGCTGATTACGCCCGTACCTCCCATCCGCTCTTTGACCCCTGCCCCTGCCCCCTGCCTCGCACACGCAGCTCGCACGGGGCATCCCCGCCCAGCCGCTGTCCCCCGGCGCCTGCCCCGGAGACGCAGAGATGGGGGCCTAGGGCGGCAGCCTGCGCCGCAGTGGGCGTGGAGAGCGAAGCCTACGGCCGCACCGCAGGAAAACGGCAGTAGGGGGTGTAGGGTGTCGGCCGGCGCAGTGCTGGGCGCAGCGGCGGCGGCAGCAGCAGCAGCAGCAACAGGCGTGCATGGGGCTGCTCGTCACCGACCAGTGGCACGTGGCAAGTGGCAGAGAGGGGTGCTCATGACCGGCCGACGGTACGTCAGAACCTTTGTGGTGCGAGGCGGGGCACCACGCCTTTGTTGGTGCTTTACCCACAGGGGGTGGTGGGGCCAAGGCGGGTGAGCACGCCAGCCAGCAACTTGCTGGAATGGGGGCACGGTGTACCTATCACGTTAGCTGATGGTAGCCTAGGGTGGCTTCTGGCGTGGCAGGGCGGTGCGGGCGGCCGAGGCGCGGTATGAGATGGGGGCGTCGACCAAGTGCCCAGCATGAGCGAGCGATAGTGGTAGCATGGGAAGCAATCAGGCGTTTGGAGGCTGTTCACGGCCTTGGACAAGTGATTCGCAGGTGCATGGCATCTGGTGTCTGCGCCGTTCGTGACGCTTTGCCAAGCGCCTCATAGGAGGACGTATGTTTGCTTGGTGGTGACGCATCTTGACGTGTTGTGCGACGGTAGGAGAGCAGTGGTGAACTGGAGCAACGACACGTACACGGCGGCGGTTCAGATAATGGCACGCACGGCAATTGAAGCCCGGCCTTACTCAGCGTCCTGTGCGGTCGTCCGTTTATTTGGCCGACCTGCCCTGACGCGTGCAGGCAATCTACGGTACGGCAACTACCGTATTTGCCGCCTTCGTGCGTTACAGTGTTGGTATAGCATACCGTATTGCTACACGGAGGACGTCCTGCACTTGTAAGCACCCTCTTGTTCACAGCGATACGTATACAGCAAGGGCTTCCTACAAGCAGCTTCTTCTCCTGAAGAAGAAACAGCAGCTCAGCGCCTGCCCTGATGACCAGGCACAAGTGGCCGGCAACACGGACCGCAGTCGTCTGCCGTGCCTGCAAGACACTGTCGGTAAGATCAAGGCACCACTGCTACGTGCATGCAGCCGATTTCTTACTGTCTGACACCTCCGCAATCGCCAGGAGGCAACGTATCGCAACGGCGGTTGCAGCAGCAGTCAGCTTTGCGGTGGGTCAACTCCCAAGAGGCCGAGACTCCCCCGGGCCTCCGCATCTGAAGTGCGCCACCCCCAGCTCGGACGCTACCAGACATCACACCACCCTGCCACGTACGCTACCCCATATCACACCCTGCAGCAATGCACCTGATTGCACTACCTGCCAGGCTACGAACGCCCGCCTTTAAATCGCACTCGCTGCTGTGCCACGGACCCCATTCGAACAGCGCTAGGCCCTCATGCGCCCCCGGGGCCGCACGCCCGTTCGCCACCGCTGTACTATTCCGCCTCGCAGTCTATCATCAGATAATTTCAAGGCGCTACCGACCTAGTATCGGTGTACTAGCTGCACCTACGTCTGCGTGAGTCGCTTACTGTGCCGCAACCACACAGCGCCACAATCAACCGCAGGGCAACCGACTTCCCCCTCCCTCTCTCCCCACAAGGATCCACCGTAGCAACCGTTGCTACCAACTAATTTATTTCCGTGATCCTCCGGCTGACACCGTCCTCCTGCGTCCAAAGCATGGCGCTAACCCGCCATCACACCGCACACGCACCTGCACACCACCCCCACGCGCGCATGAGCTTTCAAGCATCGCCTCAGAGGCTCGGTTCCGCCGTTCTGCTGTTGCAACATACCGTACTTGCGGACCGCCGCGTATGCAGCTGCCAAGCAACGTACTGCAAGGCTGCATTAGCAGTAGTACGACACGCACCGCAATGTCATTTCATGCTTCAAAGGCCCAGTTCCATCGTTTCGGTGTTTCCAGGTGCTTGCGGACCGCCAAGCGACATGGTCCTCAGATGGCCTCGGCCGTGGCGAAGCCGTAGAAGGGGGGCAGCAGCGGCGACCAGGAGCGCCACTTCTGCGTGGTGTGGTGCATGTGGGTTAATGCACAACGGTGGTGGGTTGCAAGGGGAGTCATGGGCGACCAGGAGTACCCCTTGTGCGTGGTGCGTGTGGGTTAACGGACAGCAGCAAGTGGGCGGTGAGAGACCGCACAGGAGGAGGGAGTCAGCAGTGTTTGGCCTTACTGATTGCACGTAACTACAATACCTTGTTGGGGTACATGGCGGCCGCCACCTCACGTGGGTCGGGCTGGTACGTCAAGCGCCATCCCAGGGACTGGGGACCGCATGAGAAGGGCCGAGCAAGGGGTGGGTAGAGGGGCGGGGGAGGAGGGATAAAGGGCCAGTAACGTGTGTGGTATTGTGCCATACGTAGCAGTAAGGGTGAGTAAAGCGGACCGGTGGGGGCGGGCCGCGGAGGGGGAGCAGCGGGTAACAGTGTTGATGTTGTGTATGATCAGTTGATCACACCTACTGACGTGCATTTGGGCCGCAATGCCAGGCAAAGTGTGTTCCGCTGCGAGTGCCGGTGGTGCGGTGGGCAGCCGGGTGAGAGTGGGGTTGGGCGTGTCAAGGACTTTGGACCGGTCAGTGAGAAGGTCATCATCCGTTCTGGAGGAGGAGCACGACAGATGGGCAGGCGTTTGTCCACGGTGTAAGACTGAGAATCACAAGCTAATACACACCTGCAGGTAGCTCCCCAGGGTGGCTGGGTCCAGTGCCGAGCGGAAGGGCTCCCCCTTGTTGGCCACAGTCTGGGGGCAGTGGTGGGTTAGGGGTGGGGTAAGATGGTTGTGGTGGAGGTGACCGTGGAGCTGCATATCAACTGTCAACGGTGAACTGTCCGCAGCTATATAGGCGTTGGGTAGGGGTGCGTGGCAACCCTTTAATGGCGCCGCCGTGCGTACCACACTATATAGTATATACTCCCCCACCAGGCACCACATGCACCTCCATCCGCATCCACGTACTCCACCAACGTTGCCAACCCATCGCCATGCATCATGCCCGATACCCATTCCCCGCACAGCATGTACGGCATGTGGTGTCGTACTCACCAGCCGCAACGTCTCGTACCCCGGCTCGTACCGCCGGCCGTCGTACACGTCTGCGTGCAGGTAGTCGAACGCCAGGCGGCTGCCTGCAGTGGCGAAGGGGCCGTGTATGTTAGTGACATGTGTATAAGCAGCACTTCTGCATGCAGGTGGTCCGGCGCCAGGCGGATGCCTGCGCCGGAAGATGGACAGGGAAAGAGCGGCCGACTTGGTAGAAGCTTGCGTTCTGACAAGCCACCCACCCGTCCTGTCCGCCACACCAACAATCAACCAACCAATCAACGAACCCTGACCCACCTGGTGCGGCCACCTCCCGGATACCTGCCAGGAGCCGCCGCACCGCCGCCGGGTCCAGGTAGTACAGCAGGCCCTGAGGGAATGAGAGCAGCAGGGAGGCGGATGCATGTGTATTATCAGCTGCGGCACGTGTATTAGCAGTGCGCGACGGTTATTGTGTAGCCCTGAGTCCAGGTAGTACAGGAGGCCCTACGGTGCAGGACTGGGGCAACAAGGATGAACAGACGTGTGTATTAGCAGATGTGGCGTGTGTATCAGTAGTGTGCTGCGCTGTGTCGCCCAGTGCCCACGCAGCACAGCAGGCCCTGGGGTGAAGGGCAACAGGGGGCCAACAGCGTGTGTCGTACGGCTTTTACACTGATACGCCGCTCCGCAGAGCCGGCTCACAGCACGGAGGCCCTGTAAGGGTCCTCAAGGCAAGCGAGCGGCCCCCAAAATAAGGGCACGCCCCCTAGGCACACCCTCCTCGCAAGGGCGAAGAGCCACCCGAAAGACGGCACAGGCGAGGCCACACGCACACGCTAGCGCACCGCACCCAGGGCACAAGCCTGGACGGAGCAAGAACAAGGAAACGGACAGCCACGCGGGAAACGCCCTAGGCCCAGGCAAGCCGCCCGACCCCCTGCCGGGGTCAAAAGCACATTAGCGGCGCCATGCGAACAGCAAGCCCCCAGGCAAAGAGCCCCCACCCAGCGCCCCCAACCCACGACCCCCTGCTCCCCCAGCCCAGACCCCAGAAACGCGCCGCAGCCAGTGCGTGTGTATTAGCAGGTCTAGCGTCACAGCTGCTTCGCTACAAGAGCTCAAACGCCACATCAGCCCAACACGGTCCACCGCCCTACACCCAGCAGCACGCAACCGAGCATCAGCCCTGCCGCTGCTACTCCAGTACGCATCCACGCACCTCGACGGTGAACAGCGTGCGCCGACGGGGATCGAACGGGGCAGCCGAGCTGCGCGCAACAGGAGGCCCCGCGGATGCACCCGCGTCCGCCGCTCCGCCGCTGCCGCCGCCACCGCCGCCACCGCCACCAAAGCCGCAGCAGCAGCCAGCGGCCGAGGCCGGAACACCTAGCGGTCTTTGCTGCTGCTGCTCCTGCTGCTGGTGCTGGTGCTGTTGTGGGCCCTGGCGGTGTGCGTGTGTTGTGGCTGCAGCAGCACTGGCCGCCAGCAGCACCTCCCGCAGGGTGGTGCACGACAGGTCGGCGGCGATGTAGGTGGGCCGAGGGAACTGGGGGGTGGGGCGCGGGGGTGGGGAAGGTTCCGTATCAACGCAGGGTCAGCACAGGCTACCGGATTGCAAAGCTGACCAAGCAGTGCGTGCATAGCTTCTCCCCTTAGGCCTGCATACCAGGGCGCGACGGCCACCCCCTCCACTACCTCCGCCAAGCTTTTCATTTGCCTTTCCTGACAAGTGTGGCCCGAACCAGTAAGGATCATGTGGCCACAATACCTGCATTGTAACACGAAATGTAAGGAAAGTGTGCACGCAGGCACTGCAGCGAGTGCGTTGTGCTCCTACAGCAGCCCCCTACTTAACCCACACCCGCCTGCCACTCCGGCAGCGTCGCCTGCACCAGCCGCCGCTTGGTTTCGGAGGCGTACGGCAGGTCCAGCTCGAAGTACGACACGCCGGGGGCGGCCAGGCGGTACGCGCGGGTGTCGTACCCGGCAGCCAGGATGACTACCTGCCGTACAGGAAGGGGGGGGCGATGTTGACTCGTCGCATTTCAGACCCAAACGGATACAAGCACGGCTTGGCACTCCTGCTAGGTCAAATGGGACGCTGTTCACTTTCGAGACCATCTACACCTTGAGCACAATGCACGTTGTGGGGGTGTGTGGAGGCATGAAGCGTCGTAACCGGGGAAGCAGGACGACCACAGGTGTAAAGGGCGGGCCGGGGACCCAAGGTTGAGGGTTGGGAGAATTTGAGTTTGGAGGGGCGGAAGGGTTTTAATTGCTCCCAATTAGCCCACACCCAGTTAGCCCACAACCCGCTAACCCACGCCCCCACCTGCATTCCTCCCCTTTCACCCCCTGCATGGCTGCCACCACCTCCTTGTCCAGGCCCCTGCCTTGCATGCTGCTAACCCACACACCCAGGCTAACCCACGCCCCCACCTGCGTTGCTCCCCCTCCCCAACGTGTGGCCGCCACCACCTCCTTGTCCAGGCCCCACCTGCCTCCCATGCCGCTAACCCACACACCTAGGCTAACCCACGCCCCCACCTGCATTGCTCCCCCTCCCCCACGTGTGGCCGCCACCACCTCCTCGTCCAGCCATCGGGTGCGGGCGTCCAGGTAGGTCATCACGCCGGGGCAGCCGAACACGGGGCCTTGGATGATAGCCTGAGGGAGATTGCAGTAGGTGGGGAGGCGCATGGGGGGACACCTTTTGTGGGTTATATCATCTCATCATGTTATCACTTCCGAACAGTGCTAACATAGAGGCCTTGGTAGGAGGGGAATGGGTAAGGCGCAGCCACATTAGACAAGTGCAAGTATAAGCCATTTAAGCATCGACCCATGTACGGGTGTGAGCACCAACATAATGCGCGTGTGTACGCACCTCGTTGATGTGGAGCAGGGCGGGCGCCTTCCGGTGTACCCAGCCCCTGCGGGCATGCACGGGTGGGCCAGGCGGCACGACTGTCCAAATGTCCAAATCGAGTTGCGGGCTCTCCAACCCTCGCGCTACCTTGGCGCCACACCCACAGCCACACCCGCACCCACGCCCGCACTCATGCCCACCTTAACGGCAGGAGATAGGTGGCCACATCAGCGCGCGGTGCGCAGGGCACCACCAAGTTCCGCCCAAGTTCTGTCGAAGACCCATTCGGCTGTTGTCATTAGCGTGGCAAAACACAACTGGCCAGGCCAGACTGGCCAGAGTACGGCACACCCTTGCTTCACAGCCGCACAGGCTTTGCACTTCCCTGTCCCTAGTGAGGTGGCGTGCCCGCACCCACACCACCTGAACGGCATGGGGTGGTCACGGCAGCGCACAACCACAGGCGCCCGACCGTTGCATGCACGTGTCCGCACCTGCCTCAGCCCACACCCACACCCACCCACACCTGAGCGGCATCCCGCTGCACACCTGAGCGGCATCCCGCTACACACCTGAGCGGCATCCCGCTGCACACCTGAGCGGCATGATGTGGTCGCGGAAGCGCGCGGCTTGGAACCGCCCAGGCGCTGCACGCGTTGCCACCTGATGCTAAGACACACGTCTCCCATCACGCACACCCGAACATGCCCACCTGAGCGGCATCAGGTGGTCGCGGAAGCGTGCGGCCAGGTAGTCATCGTTGGCGCCGGGACGGCGAAGGTCCTTGGGGGGCATGGGGCATAGGGCGTTGGAGCATGTGTGGAATATGACATAAGTGGCATTGGGCATGGAGATTTGGGGCATAGGGCGAGGGGGAAAGGGCGAGGAGCTCTGGCGGCATAGGTCCCGCGAAGGGGCATTGGGCATGCAGATTGGAGATTTGGGGCATAGGGCGAGGAGCTCGGGCGGCACAGGCCCTGCGTGGGAGACCATGGGGGCTTGAGCCAAGGACTGACGCGCGAGAACAGCCCTAGGGCAGGGGGCATAGAGGTTGGAGCAGGGGATGTAGCGCATGGTGCAAGGGCGCCATCCAACCCACCTGGAGCAGCGTGCGGTAGCACAAGAATTGGCGCTCACCAGGTAACCCGATACCCAAGCTGGAGCAGCACGCCGGTCCGAACTCTCCCGGCCCACCCTTACCCACCAGTTAACCCACCTGGAACAGCGTGCGGTAGCACAGCATGACCTGGTTGGTGGGCTTGTAGTGCGTGAAGGGGTAGATCCACAGCTGCTGCACGGACAGCACGCGCCTGCGGGAGGGAGACGCAACATGACTTGGCGGATCCCGGTGCCGTATGACAGGGCGCGCGGGTGCCACGTGTCACATGTCACATGTCACGTGGTAGATGCGACGTCGCCATGCTCGCTCATGAGGCGATGCGGGTTATGGCGGTTGCATAGCACTGGTGCGAGGCCACACGAGTCCCGCTATACACACCAGAACCGGGGATATGCGCTCATTCGCTTCCCAGCAGCTCTGCAGCCCATGCAGCATGCAGCAGCATGCACACATGTATGCAGGCACACGGATTGCATTTCAACCAGCCTAAATCAAAGCCATGCCGAACGGAACTTGGTTTTGACGGAGTGGTTGACATGTGGTTTGCATGCACTCAGCCACGGCATCCCAGCCAGCCACAGCAGACAGCACACGACGCGCGCTGTGCCAAGCGAAGCTTGAGTAGGAACCCCCATTGTCCCACCCACCAACTGATCACGGCCCCCACTGTGCCACGCCATCTTCACTAGGTACAAACCCGGACGACCCCACCTACCTGCGAATGCGGGCCAGCAATGGCACCTTAAGCGCCTCCTCCTGCACCTCCTGCTCCTGCCGTACGCCTCCGTGCTTGTGCACCTGCCCCTGTAGCTGCTGCTGCTGCTGCTGCTGTGCCGCCGCCGTCCTGGCCGCCCGCGCCGCCGCCGCCGCGACCGCTGCATCGTAACGCTCCTGCTGCTGCCGCCGATGCTGCTCCCCTGCTGCCGCTGTTGCTGCTCCAGCTCAAGTTTCAGCTGCAGCTTGGGCGGTAGGAACTCATGTTGCTGGTGGTGCGGACGGAGCTGCTGGTCCGGCCGGTTCTCAGCGTGGTGCAGCAGCTCCTGCTGGTGCTCCTGCTGCTCCTTCTGCTGCTGCTGCTCCTGCTGCTCCTGGCCCTCGTGATCTCGCACAGCGCTGCAGCCTAGCGGCAATGGCGCGTGCTTTTGCATGGCGTGGTGATCCCACAGGGGCCCGGTGGTGGGGTCGGGGAGAGGCAGCGCCAGCGTTGGGGACGTGGTTGCCGCGGATGAGTGGTGCAGCACTTCATTAAATGGGTAGGGACCTGAGTCCGCAGCTGGCGGCGGTGGTGGTGGTGGTAGAGCGCTGCCAGCAGTGATGTTCAGGGGGATTACTTGGCTGGTCTTGCGCCGCGGGACGAGGATGTGGCTTGCAAAGCAGGAGGAGGACTTCGAGTCTGCGGTGGGCTTTGTGGGGTAGGCGTCTAGGCCATGGTTGGCATGCACGGCGGGTGCGAATGCAACAGCGGCTGGCGCCGCGTTGTGAGGCGGTTTCGGCATCATTCGTGTGCTGGCGGCCCAAACGCGTTTATTCGGCTAAGGGCACACGCTTGCTAAGCTGCCGTGAAAGGATGAACAACCCTCTTCTGCTAGAGAAACCAGTAAGAGAAGCCTAATAAGGGTTTGGAAAATGGGTTGATTGCCTCGTTGAACGAGTGCGTAGTAACAACTGGCACCCAGCTGCACATGTGAGAGAGACCCGGCCCGTGGGTCGTTCTGTGCGTTATGGAGCGGCGAGCAAGAAGTGGATGAGTGCATAAGCATAGCAGCGCAATGCGGCATGGTGCTTGAGAGATAGGCACAGCTCAGGGCCTGACTGTCGCATGTCAACATGCAAACATCAAAAGGCAGTCGGGCCACCAACTGTCGGTTCGGGTCACGGAGCCCAGCAGTGGAGCCCAGCTGTTGCCGATTGGTGGCGCACCATCGCGCGCAGGTACAGAGGCTGCAGTAGCAGCAGCTGGTATATATGGTAGCACTTATGCAAGCGGCCTGCATCATCAGTGTCAGCCATCGTAAGCGCTATGCAGCTGCGTAAGGGTCGCGCGGGCAGTAGTGTCATGGCACTTCTTGGACATTGTATCACATATATACTCTGCACGCTGCCGTGTGCTGCACATAACAATTGGCGGACTAGGTGCTCTTAGGCAGAACTGCCGTTGACATTGCCCACACCTTGAGCTCGTCACAGCTTAGCTTTTATACAGAACACCATGGGACTTCGCACAGAGACGACCATCAATGCGCCATCTGATGCTGTTTGGGAGGTGTTGACGGACTACCAAAAATGGCCTGTATGGAACTCCTTCCTGGCCGTCGACCACGCGAAAGGCCCTTTGACAGTAGGCGAGACTATCAACGCTAGCTTCCAGCCTCCTGGACACAAGGCGACAAAGATGAACCCAAAGGCAAGGATGCTGGCCCTTGACCAATCACAAAGGCATCTGTTTCGGAACATGTCTGCCGTTCCCGCCAATCGTTGTCCAACAATGAACCGCAGTTTGGAAACTTTTGGAACATATCATGTCCCTTCCTTTCACACCGTGCCGCAGATTGTCGAGTACAGCCACGGCTCCCGGTTCAGTTGGCGCGGGAGGGTCCTCAACAACGACTTGCTCTTCGTGGGGGAGCATTACTTCGAGGTCAAGCCGTTGGGCCCCAAGCAGACGCAACTGCTCCACGGTGAGCAGTCAGCAATGCTTCACGCATTCTGGGCGTGCATGGGTGTGCGTGGATGCATGCAAACCCTGCCTGATGAGGTGCTTGCACCACGTGGCGCAAACCAGCACGGGACCCCTGCCTTGCGCACCTGCACTCGAGCGGCTTCTACTGCACCATTACGTCAGACCACGACACACAACCCAGAGGGACTCTGTTGCTTCATATTGCGCACATGATGCGAGGCATGCCCCACGCTGAAGGAGCCTGCAGAACAGTGATCCACAACGTTGCGCAGCAGCTCTCCTGATCTTGCCTGCATCTCGGCATCTGGCACGCAGTTACCGGCCGGCATGGCTCCATGCAACGCATAGGCACTCGCACTTGCACACCCACTTGGCTAGGGTCAGGCCATCCGCACGCATACTTCACCAGCTACGCTGCCGTCCCTCTGACGAGGTAAAGGAGTCCCCTTGCGCGCCAGGGCCCCTGGTGTGGTCCTCCGCTTTGTGCACTGGCCCCCCCCCCCCATCCCCGCAGGCCAATGGCCCCTTCCCACCATCCCTCCAGCCGCACAGCTGCACATAATCATAAAGTCGCTTCAGCACAAAGCACTCTTCATCCAAATACGGATGGTTGTACCCCCTTCATGCTCGCTTGGTTGTTTGTTTTCCCGTCCGTTTCTTGCATGGTGCAGGGGAGGACTTCAAGGGGCTGCTGGTCCCGCTGCTGGGGGGCCTGCTGCGAGACACGGAGAAGGGCTTCCACGCGTTCAACGAGGGGCTTAAGCGGGCGGCGGAGGAGCGCGCAGCGGCAAAGTAGTGGAGGCTGTCAAGGACACGTGGCAGAGGCCAACGTGGAGGGCTCAGCGGAGGGGTCCAGGCGCCATGTCGGTGTCCTGCCCCACATAGCAATTACCATACCTAAAGAGGCGGAGCACCGGGCAGCAGCAGCAGCAGCAACCTACTGGTGTAGGGCGAAGGTGCAAGGGGCCCCTGTCGTCATGTGCTATCTCCATGTTGCCGGTAGCTGTTGTGCCGACAGGAATAGCCAGGGGCGAGGTCCCTGCTGCCTCCATACGTGGGGTTCGGTGCTTTGGGTTCCGCAGATGGCGTAGAGCGGCGGAAGGCGGAGCGCGGGGCAGCACCGCTATCGGTTGAAGGACTGATGCTATCCTTTGGATATGTCACTGTGCTTGCATGCACTTACCTTGAACTGGTTTCCCCTTCCATAATGCGCAAGAGGTGTGGGTTGTGCAGCTGACAGCCAGGCGTGTGTGTTGTGCGTCGCAATGCGCTGTTGGCTGTTGTCGATACAGTCATATATTGAGCAGCCGACCATTCTTTATGGCGGCGGGGGATGCTTTTTACAACCGGGGGAATGGTGTGGGACAGGACTGCTGTGGGTTCGATACACTACACTGCATTGTGAGATGGCATTGCATATATTCTTCAAATCCTTCACTGTATTGTACTCTTATCCTATCCGCGTGATGTGATGCTTGCAATTGGCGAGCAATTACACGTGGCACACATGCAAGGGCGATGCGTAGCATGCGCACACGTCCTTTCGGCGTCCTTTCTTGACTTTTGTTCTATATCGTGAGGGGGTTACGGGGGGCTAGGGTTTACAGCTTGGCTGTTGACTGCATGTTCCGGCTGGACCTATCGTGCTGGCGATATTGCTTGCACTGTCCTTGTTGTATCTGGAGCATGCATCTGGAGCACGTAATATAAGCAGCATGTAACATGCAAGCTGGCATTCTGTACGCACCGAGCACCTCCTAGCCAGGGCGCTCCCCTGACTCTCCCCTGCTCCTAGCACAGCTGCCTGACGCGAGCGCCGTCTTAAAAACGCCATGCCTGTTTCCGACAGGATAAGTCCGTCAGGCAGCCCCTAACATCTGGTCGGTGTGTGAACCGGTAGTTGTGTAGTAGGATGCGGTGATGGGAGGTACAAACGCACAGCAGCAGAGTTCATGTGTGTTGTTGCGCATACCGGTACAAGCCACGCAAGCAGCTTAACCACGGCAAACCGCTTCTTGAGTGATGATCTCAACACGTGCCTGTTCACTGCCGCACAGGCAGCTTTGCCCACAAGACTGGTTGGTTGTGCCACTCCCTTGCATATAGGGACCCCCAGACCGAGGCGACCGCTGGGTGTGCCCAACACAATAACGAGACTGGACGACATTGGGTCAGGGCACTCACGAGAGCAGGGAGCGGTTTACCGGTACCGTATTACCGTAGTGGCACAAACATAATTTACAAAAATAATTGCTCAGGGGGCCTTGTCAATAGAAAAAATTAATTGTCTGCGGGATTGTTAAAAAGTGCAATTAATTGTCAGCTCCCGAGGTGGTGCTAGGAAAGGCCCAGAAAGCTCGCCTAAGCCCTCTGCCGGTGTTTTGGGTGCTTGCCAAGACCTTACAAGATCTGTTCCTGCTGGTCCTGCGTGCCTTGGCCCTTCTCAGGGGCCATACGGGCGCTGTTTTGTGGGCCTACACGTGCCTGTCAAAACGGCAAATTAATAGCTGGGGACCTTGTCAAAAACGCAAATTAATTGCCTCTCGCCGGGCATGTAAATTAAATTTGTGCGTGCCACTACGGTAGCACGCACGATTGGTGATTTCGGATTGGTGACGGGCCAAAAAAGCCTTTGATGTTATTTGGTGACACGAATTGGTGATTGCTGTGGCAACCCAAAATCGCTGCAGAATGCCCCATGGCCTGGCACTCGTGTGCCAACGCGTTCCAGGTACCCATAGCAACCCCCCTGACGTGTCAGATGGTGGTTGTTGCACGGAGCAGTGCCTTGGAGGCACCTGACAATTTGTGCACATTACGCCCTGCTACCAGATTGGTGACTGTCACAAATTCGGTATCACCAATCGTGCGTAGCAGTACGGTAATCGCACTGAGGCCCAATGCCGGGGGCCTGAGCTTGTGACGGAGCTGGCCTGTTTTTTCTGTGGAAAGGTTTACAGGGAAAGAGACGGTAGAGGACAGGCCAGCGGGACCTCAAAGCCCGACCAGCACAGGCAAGCACCAACACCACCAACGTCCAAACCCAGCGCACCCCGGACTGCAAAAAGGGAACACCTAGAGAAGGAGAGGTCCTGAAACCAAACACCACTGAACAGGGGGAAGAGAACAAGCCCAAATACACCAAGGGCAAGGGAAGAGCCTGAGCAGAGGGCTTCTGGCTGCCCCTTCTGCCACGTATTGTATCAGTAGGCATGTAGGCTCCCTCTACAGCGCATGCGCCTTCAGTTCCTCACCAGGGAGACCAGGAGAGACGACATGCATATGTCCAGACATGTCCCAGCAGGTCTTGGCAGGTTGGCCCCTTCTGGGTTGGCCGGTTGTTGCGTTATGGCAGGCTTCGTGCTGCGCTGCGCTTACGCGCCTCAAATGTCAGGTTGGGCCTGCTGGCGCACATGCTCTGGCATGGTACCGGTATCAGCGTTTCAGGGGTGGGTCATGCTGGCTCACGTGCCAGCACGGCAAGGGTGCCGCGTGCCAGGTGCCACGTGCCAGGTACTGAGGTAGCATCTGTGCAACCGATCTGTGATGACCCCAGGGGACTCTCCTAAACGACCCGGCGCATACTGTGCGGAGGGCGTCCCAGTGGATGGTGATGTGTTTGAGTGGAAGCTCAGCCGTTCGTTGCAGAAGGGACTAGTACCCCTGTGCGAGGCCATGCACGAACGGGAGGAAAGGCTGTGGTGTCTTAACAAATAGGTCGGTCATATTATGCCTTCTATACTAATTACGCGGCACTGCTATCGCGTGTGGAGTAATTTGGAAGGACGAGGCGACAAGGCGTGAGCACAGATGGACCCGCAAATGCTGCGGCCTACCCGCTTGGCTGTCTTGGCGGAACAGTTGCAACCAATGGCGTGAGCCAGGCTATCTGAAATACCTGCACTGAGTGAGTCTGGGCCCCAACAACCGCAGACCCAAGACACGGCCACGGGACACAGCCTGACATATTCATGCCTCCTAAGCCGTGCTGTTCGTAGGCGCTGCATATAATAATAAGTTATGCCATAGGTAACGAGGCCCCGCAAGCCAGAGCCAAATCCAACCCCAATCCAGCAGTCAGTACGGAACGCTTCCCACAAATTTGCTCCTCAGCGCATTCGCAACGTCACGCCCCGCCGGCTTAGTGCGACAAAGATCCATACCATAAACTGTGTCAACGTTCTGTGGCCAGGCGTGGGAGCTCGGCTCTGCAGCAAAGCCAAAAGCGTTCTTCCGAAGTCCTCTGACTCACATTGTATGAAGACCGCTAGAGGCAAGTAAAATCGTCATACTGGGCCGTGCCCAACCGTGCCTGTAGCGTGAAAGCCCTCGTCGCTGGGTGGGCCCTCCTGTTTCTTTCCCCGGTTCTATCCAACTGGGTGCTCGGAAGGACCAATGTGGTTTAACGGTGGCGCTATAAGCTGTTGATGCTTATGCCAGCCCGAAATAGCTGTCTGTGAAGGCAGAGTGCGGCTTGCTCACCCATCCGCCCTCCTCGCTTAACATACCTTTTCCGACAAAACGCTCCGTCTTCAGGTTTGCACCTACCACATCACGTCTAGTCCGACGCATACAACCGCTTTTGGAGCATTACAGGGGGGCAACGACCGACGTCCGAGCGCATGGTGCGCTGCGGTGCACGGTGGACAGCAGGCGTCCACACAGGCAGCTGAATGTCAAGTGAGTGAAGGATCGCTACACTGGTTGCAAAGGGTATACTCCTCATGTGCAGCACGCAGGGGGCTGGGACTGCATGGGCGAGGAACACACCACCGGCGCGCTTTGGGGTCAGAGGGCTCGGCCCTTGCAACCCTCGCATTTAGAAATGGCAGCGGATCTACATGTGAGGGCACGAGGCCCGCAGGCATGGCACCGGAGTGACCTCCTGCCCCTTAGCACAGACAAGTGACGACGTCCTGTGGCAAGAAGGAGGAGGGAATATACATTGTGCTTTTAGCACGAGAGTGATGCTGACATCAGCTAATGTCGGATGTTGTGTCCCTTGAACGCATGCCGTTTTGCGCAGGCTCTATGGTCCAGTCCCTTGCACCTGAGAAGGAACCCGCGCTAATAGTATCTGTGGACGGCACATCCTCCGGGTGTAGCAGCGATGAGCCCTGTGCAGGGCAGCGCGGCGTAAGTCGCGTGCACCCGTTGCCTTCTCCGCCAGCTTCAGCCCAGCCTTCGCCCGCGGTCGAGCCACAAAGGGCTTACGCGACACGACTTAGAAGATCTTTAGAAAGCAAGGCACAGCAGCAACGCATGCAGGCGGAGCTGACCGGCGGGCGCCATCAGAAGCGCGACATTTCGCCCCAACAGCAACACGCGGACGTGGCCGATAGCGGCCGCGCTTGTCGCGTCGATGATGGCGGTCCTTCTGCGCTAACGCATCCGCAGGTGGCGGGTTTGGTGATGGGGCAGGGCTACAAACCCAGCAGCTGCAGCTCGTTCAACGGCAGCGGCAGCCCCATCACCAATCCCTCGACAGTGTCCAACGTCAGAGACGAGCCCGTACTTCCTGAGTCAAGGGCGCAGCAGACCGGACCTAGCGACCAGACTGGCGGCAACCCGCAGCTCGTCCTGCACCTGGCGCAACACCAACGCCCACAACACCCATCTGACCCGCACGGCATGTCGGAGCAGCTGCGGCCGCAGCAATCGCAGCAGCCCTCCTCATCCCACGACCACCCCATGAGCAGCCGACAACAGCAACACCAGCAGCTCACGCACAGCTCCGCCGCGGACGAGGAGGTGGCCAGCCAGCAGCAGCAAGAGCGCATGCTGCCCCCGCTGCGGCTCGATCACCCCGACCCCGAGCCATCCCGGCCGCTCCGCAGTGAGGACAACGCAAGCGGCCGCAAGATGAGCGATGGCGTGGGCCAGGCCAAGGCTGTATCTGAGGCTACGGGCCTGGCTCTGGGTGGTGGAACGGCAGCGGCAGCTCAGCGCCGGGCGGCTGCCGGGCAGCCCCGGCCCGCCGGCTCGGAGGGCATGGTGCTGCCAGGGTCCGGCGGAGGCGTCAGCGATAGCCTGGCGTCCATGCCCTCCGCTCCCCTCCCGCTGCTCTCCCTTCGGCAGGAGCCAGGCAGCGAGCGGCAGGCCCAGCTGCTGCGCGCACACATCCTGCAGCAGCAGCAGCAGCGGCAGCAGCAGCAGGCCCAGTCGCAGCTGCTGCAGCAGCAGCCCGGCGGCATCGGGCGCCTGGGAGGCGGGCAGGGGCTGGGCCCGGCTGCACCGCCTCGGGGGTCCCTGGACGCGCCTGACCGCGCCGAGATTGAGGCCAGCGTCCGGGCCCGGCTGGGCTTGAAGCCCAAGCGCACGTCCGGACCCAGCGGCCTGGGGCTTTCCGCCGGCCCTGGCAACGGCCTCGGCGCAGCCGGCGTCGCATCCAACGCTCTGCGCTCGCGCCTGAACGGCGTACAGCCGGGCCAGGGCTCGCCCCACCTGCAGTCCGCCTCCTCCGCCTCGCCCTTGTCGGTTAACGCATTGCTGCAGCGGCAGCAGCAGGGCATGAGCGCGGGCGTGGACGGGAGGCTTCTCAACGGAATGTCCGACACGGCGACGTCTGCGGCCTCGGGGGGCATCGGCCGGGCCTCGCCTGACCTGCAGCTTGACTCCGCGCCGCTGCTGCTGGCGCAGCAGCAGCAGCTGCAGCGGCAGCAGCTCCTGCAGCAGCGCCACAGCTTCAGCCTGAGGGACAGCCTGCTGCGCAGCTCACCGACCATGGCGGGTTTTGGGGAGCAGCCCGCGACCCTGGGGGGCAGCGTGGGCGGCGCCGTGGGGATTGCTGCGGCGCTGGGCGGACCTGCGCTCGCCGCGCGCCTGGGCGCGACCAGCAGCGGTCTACTTATCGAGCGTGCGTCGAGTGCGCCGCAGTCTGAGCTGGAGCAGATGGGGAGGATTGAGCGCCAGGTGGCTGAATCGAGGCTGAAGAAGTTGGAGGCCATGGGCATCACCCCATCCCAGGCGGTGTTGGCTGCGGCGGGTCGCATCTGCGCGCCCAACGCGCTGACCTGCCGCACGACCGGCGGGGCGGCGAGCGGCAATTCGCCCTCCGATGTGGGCTCGCCGCTTGGGAGTGCGCGGTCCTTCAAGCGCAGCGCCGCCGACCGCGCGTGGGAGGACCAGATGATGCAGCAGGGCTCGCAGCAGCAGCAGCAGCAACAGCTGCAGCTGCAGCTGCAACACCAGCAGTTGCAGCTGCTGCAACAACAACAGCAGCAGCAGCAGCTTGGTCTGGGTCATGGACTTGCAGCCGGCTCGTCGCAGCTGCAGCAGCAGCAGTTCCAGCAGCAGTTCCAGCAGCACCAACAGCACCAGCAGCAGCAGCAGCAGCTGCTTCCTGGCGGCGGGATGCTGGCCACTGGCCTGGGCCACCAGCAGCACCATCAGCAGTCTCTGCAGCTGCAGCAGCTGCAGCAACAGCAGCAGCAACAGCTTGAGGTGCTGCAGGCCATGAAGCGCAGGGCCTGCGGCGCGGACTCGCCCCTCGCCACCGGCCGCTCGAGCCTCAACTACCCAACCGCGCCCTCCCTCCGCTCCTCGGAGCAGCAGCAGATGCACCTGGCCATGCGGTCCATGCCTACCGACATCCGGGAGGTCATGATGCTGCCCAACCACTCCACCGCCCCCGGAGGCCACCTCTCAACCGGCCTGGGCACCGGCACCGGCGCCCCCATGCTCCGCACCGGCCTAGGCACGGGCACCGGCCTCGCCACAGGCATCGGCAGCCTGCCCCTGAACCCCACCGACCTTTCCACCGGCCTAGCCACCGGCGTCGGCGCTGCGATGGCCAACATGGCCGGCCCACTTGGCATGGGCCCAAACAGCGGCTTTGGCGAGCACCTTGGGCCCATGAGTGGTCCTATGGGTGGACCCGTGGGTCACATGCCTCCCCCTGGGGTGCTGTCTACGGGCAGCGGCGGGCCGGATGACGGCTTGGGTCCGCCACTGATGGTGCCCCGGACCTCGGATGCTGCCATGGCCCTTGCGGACTTCGGCGCGGGCGAGCCTGACTATTTGGCGGACAACGAGCTGCAGTCGTTTATTGCGGAGCTGTGTGCGCCGCAGGGCGGGTCGCTGCCGGATGGCTCTGCGGGGCCCAACGGCGGCAGCGCGGATCCGATAGCAGTGGACGGGGTCGCGGGGGCAGGGGGACAGGGGCAGGGGGCTGGGGGCCGTGGTGCGGGGGGTGCGGGCGGGGCGCATGGCCATGGGCCCAGGCGGCGTGTGTCGCTGCACAACCTGGCACTGGATGAGGAGCAGCGGGCGCTGCAGACGGAGGCGGAGGCCCTGCTTAATTTCCAGTTTGACTAGCGTGGATGGCGGAGTGTGCGAGCTGGCACGATGTGGGTGAGCAGGGCGCTAGGTGGCTAGGCTGGGGAGGTGAGGGGTGTGGGTTCTTGATTGGTGGGTACAGGCGTGTGTGGGGGTTTGTTGGTTACAGGTTGGGTTACGTGGTTGCTCAGGTTCTCAGTCGGGTTGTTGTGGTGGGTGGGCGTTGGGCAGGCCTAGGCACGAAGGGACTGTGGCTGTGGGTTAGCAGTTGAGCAGCGGTGGTTTTGTGCGTGCGCTGTGGGCATGCGGACTGGGCACCTGCGCATGTGGTGCATGCTCGGGTTATAATGCGTATCGGTGTGTGCGGCATGAGGCACCTGTCCCTGTTTGCAGCAGCAGCAGCTGCTGCTGTTTTCTGCTGGCCAGAGCCCCTCGCAGGTGGGTGAGCCAAGGGGTGCGGTACCGATGGGGCCCATGATGGCTGATGGAACTCCCTGCCACGGGTGCACTTTACTTCTGCGTCCTACATACTCGTGCACGGTGGGGTGTTGGTGGCGTTGTAAGTGTGGAACGATGGGTAGGTTGCGTGTGCGGTGGGTGTGGGTGTGGGTTACTGACGTGGCGATTAGCAGCTGTTCACTTACTGGTATGCCTCTTCCTGTGAACCAGGGGCACTGGTAGCTCCTGGCATGTGGAAATACGGCACTTAATACGATACCCTGTCCGGCACCTGTCCTTTTCAGTCGCTGGCTGCGTTTTGGACCGGCGGTTCTGTGCGTGAGTCCCATCGCTCGTGGGTGCTGTCTGCTGTGCAGCACCTGCCATAGCTGGGCGGTGCACTCGGTGAGTATTGATACTCGGAGGCGGGAACTCGTGATTGCTGGCAACTAGGACATCGGATGCAGTGTATCCGCACATGGCATGGAGGAAGGGCAGGGCTGGAGGGAGGTCGAGGGGCCCATTTGAGAGGCAGTCGGACGTGAGATTTCAGCACCATACGCTAATACGCTGGCAATAGTATGAGGCAGCAGCAGAGACATGCACATGCAACCCTGTGTGCGTTGCTACATTTGTAGTAATGGCTGTAGACTTTTCCATCGCGCCGCGAGATGCAGGCATTGGGAACACTGTGAGTCAAAGTGGCGGCTTCGGCGATGTATGGCGTTGGATATCGGGGCCCGAGCCGCTGCTTTATTGTCTCGTTGCAGATGGCGTTCGCAAGGCGCTAGGGCCGGTGTTTCCTCCTGGCGAGACATGTGCAGCTTGCAGAGGGTGGGTGAGTGTTTTCAGTACGTCCCTGCCCAACAGAGTCTGAACATGTGTTTTGCCAAGCTGATGACAGAAGGCGCTTGGCGGAACTTGATCTTGGCCTAGCGGAACATATGAGCGAAGCAACTTGCGTTGCGGTACTTGCGCAGTTGGGAGCGTCCTTGCAGGACGACGTGTGGTGCATTACAAGTTCAGTACCGTACCCTGCGACCACGCACACGCGCATGAGGGGCCTCGTCGTTGCTCCGCGGACTGGAATTTGGGGCTAAGCGGCATTTGGGGCGCGCGGGTGGGCTGGCACAATACACATGTGGTGTGTGGTAACTGTCACGGTATGCATGGGGCGGACATCTGCTCTGCTAGCTGCTAGCGGTCTGGAGTGCGGTGAGTTGGTGCGTGGGCGGTCTTGTGCGTGACGTCGACGGTCGACAGTGTCCACAAAACAGAGGAGTCAAGGTGCTCTGCCTCGACTCTTGGTTGTCGTCCTTTGTGGGACAGTGGTGCGTGATTTGGGTTGACGTTATTTTACCGTTTCGAGCAGAGGGGCTGCTATTAAGCATCTACCCGTGCTGTTGCGCGTGTTTTGCTGAGTGTGATGACGTGCCGGTGATGTGCGACTTAGCGGTTTAGATTTGCATGCGTGGCACCTGTAGGCCCACATGGCTCCTGTATCGTGTAGGTGTCGGGGACGCTTTTGACAAATGAACCGAAGGGGTGATCTGCGACTATAGTGCTTGCGGGCATGTTGCCCGGTCGCACGTACTTGATGCAGATCTCAGGACTAAAACTGTATTGTGGGTCGTGTCGTAGGCAGGGACCCGCTCCTTGCGTGACACGTGGCGTGGCATTTCGCATGGCAGAACCGCGCACTGCCGGGCACTGGGCACGCTTATTCATCGGTTTGACCACATAACCGTCTGTCGCATGATGGACTGGCAGACAGTCCAACGTAAGTATGAACCCCGGTCGTGCTCCTGCGGTACGTGTGAGGAGGGTAGCCCCTGAAGGAAGGACGTTAACCCACGCACCCCACTAAGCTGTAAAACCGTAGCTCTAATGTCAAACCCAACACCATTGTTGCTTTACCACCTGGCAGCGAGGGCGAGGGCAGGGGCGACCTGCACAAGACTTCAACGTGCTGCGCGTTCTCTGCGCACTGGCGCACTGGGCGGAACGGTAGTTGACTGCAGCCAGCTTCGCGAGGCCGAATGCCCTTTATTGCAGCAATTTCGGTGCGCTTATATGAACGCCAAATGACAGGTCTTTTTGGAGGGAGCTCATAAAGTCCAAAGCAACGAGATCTGCCAGAACTAGATTGCTTGTCGTAACCGTCCCTTGCTCGTTTGCTAAAGCAATAACCACAACTGTAACATAAACACAGCATGCAGCAGGTGCCTTGATCTGGCTTTCAAGGCCTCGCGCAGCGCAAGCAAACAGTAGAGTCGCTCTTCAGGAAGCCCGAAAGGAAACGCGCCGCTCTGCAGCACACCCCTCCGATACCGTAAAATGAAGACTGTGTTACGCCCGAGCCCAAAGGGCCTTGGTATTCGCGCCCCGGCCCCGCGACCTGCTCCGCTGTTGAGGACGGCTGTAGTGGCTTCAGCTGCAAATGCTTCGGTAGGTATTCTTGAAAACAATTACGACGAACATATTCAGCGTTGGGACGAGACGCTTGCGCGCTTTGGTCCCGAAGCAACTACGTGGATGGACATGGTTCCTCGCAGGACAACAAGCAACAGCCCTCCTCCAGCCAGCTGATGGGCGCGCAGCAGCTGAAGCCAGCCTCTTGGGTCAAGGTGGGCCGGAAGGACATTGTTGGTGACAGGAGGGACCCGGGGGCGGGGGCGCAGGGGCTGGGGTGCCGCGCACACGATGGGGTAACGGCGCTGATGTTGCCAGCTTCCAGCTGCCTGCCCGTTCGGGGGAGACGGCGGACGGCTTCCTCAGCAACAGACATTGTAACTTTGCCCTAAATGGTTTGCTGCTGGGTTTTGGGTAAGCACAGCTTCTTGGTACGGCAGCTGCTCATCAAACGCTTGGCGTTCAACCGTTGGCAAACAGCAATGGAAACCGTGCAACTTGTCACGCACGTGCCGTGTTTACGCAACATTCATATACGGCGCTCCCGCCTTTGCACTTCCGCCCTTCCAGCGTTCCCATGTTTCGCTGACGCCTTACACGGGTTCCTCGCGCTTTACGCGTACCCTCCCGCAGTTCAGCGCCTGCGCATCTGCACCGGTACGCATGACCGCCCGTCCCTCTCCTTCCATTATTCTGCACAAACCCGTATCTTACAACTAAACTCAACTGTCGACCGTTGTCCTTGTTCAGACGGGCCTGCTGGCGGGAGCGTGCTTCCTGGTGGGCTTTGGCGGTGGTGTAGCGCACGCCAAGAAGGTGCGTTGCAGGGGAGCCCCCCTGGTGCGTCGGGTAGAAGGACGAGGAGAGCGGAGAGGAATGGTCCCTGCGGCCCCCACCCTGTGTGGCCCCAGGGACCCCCACTCAAGGACCCCAACACAGGGACGAGGGATTCGGGGAGGAGGTGGGCATGATAGAGGTCCGGGACCGTCCCTGGGGCCCCGACACGCCTTGCGGTGTGGCGAGGTGGTACGGGGCCGGTAACGGCCGGTGGGGCGGGTGGGGGCCAGACAGGAGGAGGCGCGGAAGCGAGGGAGGAGTGCATGGGTGTTGGGCAGGGGAGGGCCCGGACGAAGCGGTGCGTGGGCTAGGGCAAGACGTAACGTGATGGGTTAACTCGGTGGTCATGCAGGAGCACGTGAGCGGGTGGCCGGTGGGGAGGCTAGTCAGACCGCGGCGTTCTGCCGAGGGTTTTGGCCGATGTAGCAAGGAGGGAAAGCCCCCGAGGGCGTTGGCCGCTGGCAGGGCGACACGGCGCATGTGGCCTGCAGACGCGGGCTCACCAACGCAAATGGGGAGGGGCTGAGCACACGAGCACCGCAAACACAACTCAACCCCAGCTGCCTTCTTCTCCCCTACTGCCTAACACACTGCCGCACGCCTGCTTACCCTGCATGCACCGCCTGACCCCAAGCCCACGCCGCAGTGCCCCCGCCCCCTCCCGCCACGACCGTGCACACGCCACCTTTCCTCCTTCACATAGCCCACGCTCCCCACTGCATTCGTGCACTCCCCACTGACTCCTACTCTTACCCTGCTTGCACTGCGTGCTCCCAGGCCCCTGTCGCTGCCCCCCCGCCCCCTCCGGCCGCGGTGGCCGAGGCGCCGTCACCCGCGAGGCACCTGGAGGCGGCGGGTGCGGAGTTCCGCGCCATTGCGGTGTCGCTGCAGGCGGGGCAGTGGGAGCAAGCGGCGACGGAGGTGAAGCAGTCGCAGGTGCGGGTGGGGTACGTGGGGGCGGATGTGGGAGGGGTGGGGTGGGGAACAAGAAAACAGTAATGCGAATTGGTGGTAGTGGTAGTGGTAGTGGTAGTGGTAGTGGTAGTAGTAGTAGTAATGGCAGCCATTTGGTAAGGTAATAGCGACCCACTGAGGTATTGGTCGGCCGTCCGCTCCAGCTCCCACAGCATGCGCCGGCAGGCTGGCCGGCGCGGAAGGTCCGCGAAGCAACAGTAGCGTAGTCTAAAGCGGCTGAGTAGGTCGAGTAGTGAAGATAGGGCCATTGGCCGATAGCTGGGCTGAGAGATGCGCGTGCGTGCTCTAAGCTTCCCGGCCCCGGTGGGGTGGGGAGGGTAAGCAGTTGCAGGTACGGGCTGGGAGGCGCGGGGTGATGGGGAATAGGAGGAAGCAGTTACATGGGTCGCAGGGACGGGGCAGAGGAGGAGGCGGGAGGAGGGCGATAATGGCAGCACATGTGGGGTGTGGCTGGGGTTGCATGAAGTACTGATGAGGGCCGACCCATTGGCTGCAGGCGTACTATCCAGTGAACATAATACAGTCAGTTGGTCCAACAGATGTCCCTTGACTGCCTTCTGTGCGCCCTCCCCTTCCTCGCGCTCCACGCTTGGCCCTCTCCTCCTGTTCCACACATTCAACGCTACTAAACACAAAGCCATGACGGTTCTGTCCCACACGCAGTACGCGCTGCCCATCATCTCCGTGGTGCTGCTGGTGGCGGCCATCAGCCTCCTCACCGGGACCAACAAGAAGGCCTCCGCCTCCGCCACATCCTCCGACGCTGCCGCGCCCCCGCCCCCCGCCCCCCGCATGGTCGTCACCGACCGCCCCATGAACATTTCAGCAAACCCCAGCATGGGCCGCCCGGTCGTCCCTTCCCCTTCTGCCGCTAAGCCGGCACCCCGCCCGCCCCGGCCCCAGCCCCACTCCCGCCGCCCCGGCCCCAGCCCCGGCCGCTCCGGCTAAGCCCACTGCGGCTGCCCCCGCCGCCGCTCCCGCCGCGAAGCCCGCTGCGGCCGCCCCGCCCCACCCCGCCGCGAAGCCCGCTGCGAACGTCCCCGCCGCCACTCCCGCCGTGAAGCTCAATCCCGCCGCTACCCCCGTCGTGAAGCCCACTACCTCTGCCGCCGCCCCGGCCGCCTCCGCAGCCCCCGCCGCAGCCGCTCCCGCCAAGCCCGCTTCCGCCGCTGCCCCCGCCACCCCTGCCGCCGCCGCTGCCGCGCCTGCTGCCGCTGCCACTCCAGACGCCCCGGGCCAGCGCCTGGTGATCTCCCTCACACCCCCCGCCGCCTCCGCACGCAAAACCGCACCACCTCCCGCCAAGAAGGACGCGCCCGCGCCCACCCCCGCCGCCGCTACGGCCGCCGCCCCCGCCGCCGCCCCTGCCGCCAAGCCTGCTGCTCCGGCGGCCGCAGCCGCTGCCGCCGCTCCCACTGCCGCCGCCGCTGCTGACACGCGCCCTCCGGCCAAGGACTGGATCTCCGCCTGGCGCAGCAGCATGGGCCAGAAGCCCAAGGACAGCGAGCAGCCCAAGCCCGCGGCCGCCACTGCCGCTGCCGCCCCGGCCCCCACTGCCCCCGCCCCTGCCGCCGCAGTCGCCGCCACCCCTGCTGCCGCCGACAGCCGCCCTTCCGCCAAGGACTGGATCTCCTCCTGGCGCGACGGCCAGAAGAAGGAGGAGCCGGCCGCAGCTCCCAAGCCCACTGATGCCGACGCCGCCGCTGCTGCCGCACCCGCCGCTGCTGCTGCTGCTGCCGCACCCGAGGCCAAGGCCCCCGCTGCCCCCGCTGCGCCCGCGGCCAAGCCTGCTGCCGCTGCGCCTGCCGCGGCCACCGCCGCTGCCCCAAAGGCGCCCGCCGCGCCGGCCGGGCCCATGCCCTCGGCCGCCGAGCTGCTGAAGCTCACTGGGGGCAAGCCGCAGGTGCGATTGCGTGCTGGTCCTCGTCTCTTCTACCTTTGCATGCTCATGCGGTGTGTCGCAACGCGGCACTGTATGGTATTGTGCAAAACGCTGAACGTTTCTGTACAACCGTGGCCCTGAATCAGCTGCACATTTCCTAGCACCCACATTTCCTAGCACCCACATTTCCTAGCACCCGAGTCGAGCATCACAGCTGGCCAACGGCACGTGTGCATGCATGCAGCCGGCCACGCGCTCGTCCTGATGGGCCATGCAACATCACCACTCGCAAACCTACTGCTGTGCCCCTCTTTTGTGACAACAACACAATTACTTGATGCACTTTCCTCTGCCCACGCTTTCCGCCCATTCCAGGTGCTGAGCAGCGCCGCGCAGACCTCCCCCGCCGTGGCCAAGGCCGACTACGTGGTGTACAAGTTTGCAGGGGAGGACCCCGGAGCCAACGTCATGACCCAGCCCGTCAGCGTGCTGCTGGACAAGGGAGCCCCCGCCGTCAAGCCCAGCGCCGCCGCCGCCGCCGCCGCCAGCGGCAAGCCGAGCCCGTATGACAGCGCGTACGGCAGCGACGAGGACGTGCCGTCGCCGGCGGGCAAGGCGGCCGCGACGGTGGCGGCGGCGGTGGTGGAGGTGCGGCCGGCAGCGCCGGCGCAGCCGCCGGCCAAGCCCGCTGCCTCTGCTGCCTCCGCCGCTCCGGCGGCGACCAGCAGCAAGCCGGCGACGGCGACGGCGGCGACCAGCACCGTTGCGAGCGCCAACAACGGCAGCAAGAGCGACAGCAGCAGCAGCAGCAGCAGCAACAAAGGCGGGCGCAGCGGTAGCAGCGGCCGGCTCCCCGCTGCCGACCCGATCGTGATGACGGCGGCGGTGGTTGTCGGCGCCGCCAAGCAGATGAAGGGCTTCGGCACCTTCGTGTCTGACGGGCTGGTGCCCGCCATGGGCGCGCTGCTCAAGGGTGGCAGCAGCAGCGAGGATCGGAACCGCAAGGCGTAAGCGGATGGACTGGGCTGCAGGGCTGGGGCGGGTTGGGACGCGTGGTTGTGCACGCTGCGAGTTTGCGCGGTGTTAAGGCAAGTGGCCGTTGCCTGTTGCCAGAGTCCGTGATGGGTGTCGTTTTGGTGGCTGCTGTGCGCGCTGTGGGCCAGGGGGCGCCCTGGTGTGGGCGGTGGTTTCGGAGGGGATGTTGGCCATGGGTGCGCTGCTCAAGGGCGGCAGCGGTGAGGAGAAGAAGCGCAGCACCAGCGGTTAGGCGTGAGGCGTGAAGCAAACTTGTGTGATGTGGATGCGGTGCGGGAGTAGGCGAATAAGCAAACTTGTGTGAGATGGGGTGGAGGGAGTGGCATGCAGGGATGTGAGAGGGGTGCTCTGCAGTGTTGGGGTGGGGCGCTGCTTCAGCAGTAAGGCGCTAGGGTCGTCGATTTGGTTGCGGGGTGCGTGCTGTGTGCCAAGGACGCCCCGGTGTGGGCGGCGGTGTCTGATGAGGGGGTGATGTTGCACCAGGAGGGGAGACGGGTGTTGAATGAGGCGCACAGAGCGGTGTGGTGCATGTGCAGAGGGTGAGGGAGGACGTGGAGAGGGCACGGGTTTGTGCGCGGCGCGATGGGGCAGAAGCAGGATGGACAGGCGCAGGTGCGATGCCAGGGGCGGGTATGCTTATCTCATGGGCAGGAGGGGCACGCGCCTGGGCTGTTGTGGTGGGCTAGCGGGAAGTGGAGGCGGAGGCGTAAGGCCAAGGAGGGACAGAAACGCGAGAAGGGAAGGGCGCGGGCGTGCGAGGCGTGTGTTAATGGCTTTGGTCTGCGGAAAGGTGCTGATGTGCAGCACGAAGCCGACTGTGGAGTGGTGCTGTTCGTCGGGCGCTAACGTAGGTCACACCCTTCGGGTGATTGCGTAAGTTTTGGACAGCGGTCATGTAAGTGTAGCAGCGTTGTGGAGATTGGTGTCCAAACAGCGAGCAGGCTTGGCCCTTCATGCGCTGCTGGAGAGGCAATTGAGTTCGTTCCGGGTTTGCAATTGCAACGGAGTGATTGGCTTGTTCCGGGCTGACTGGTGTACTTCGAACGCCGACAGGCACGGTGGACTTGTGCAGCGCGCTGCAGTGGCTAAAGGTTTTCTGTAGCAGTGCGCATGGGTGCCATGCTTTGCGTTTTGCATCTAAAAGCCTTGCGGCCGGATGATGCGTCCATGGTGTCGCTTTTTCCGAGTGCGGCCCACAAGTGATGCCGCGCACACACTACCTGGCCCGTATATGTTTTACGCAGGGCAGTCTCCCTTAATTTTACGGGCATCTGCCGTATACATAGCGCGTGAGCTCGCTTCCACAGCTCAAGCATTTCATTGCCGGAGGGGTATTGCGTCTTTTGCCTTGGATTGGACTCTGGACTTCATTTTGCCCCCACGACTGTTACAGCAGATTCGAACGCATAGGGGCTGCTGAAAGTGCAACCATCGTAATTGTAAGGCTACCTGGCCGCCATATGTTGTCAGGCCCTTAGTTAGTGCCAACATGTGCCCAATTTTAGCCGCCCCGCACCAGAAGACCTTATTTGCCCTGCCATCTCCGCCATCCACTAGTACCATGTGTGTGCTGGACTCCTTATTTGTCCGCTTCGCAAATGGTAGCGATATGTAGTAGCTATGCCACTGGCAAGGCTGCGCCAAATATCACATGCCCACCGGGCGTGGCCGCTGTCGATCTCTTCAAAAAGTCCTCCGGGTCTGACCTAGCCGCGCGCTCGAGCTAACCCGCAAGAGCACCTGGTGCTGCAGACAGTGGCACGTCAGAAGCACAGCCACACTCTTCCATTTCGTCGCATCTTCCTGTACCCATCCGTGCCTTGTCAGCTGAGGGCAAACAGCCGCCGCCCATGCACCGTGTGAAACGTAGCATCCGGCACGATACCACTAGCTACAAAGCACCTGCCGAGGCACTACCTCATGCGGAGGTCCACAAAAGGTACCGTACTCCCCCACCAATCTCCTTCACGAAAGGCTGCTTCGCACCCTTGCGGTACCGAGTTAATGCAACGGCTCGTCGAACGGCTGAAGAAAGCACCCAACACTGCATTCCCCCACGCCACTGTGTAACAGCGGCCCGCCGACAGGAATGTCAGCCAGCCACGTGGCCCCCAAGCTCGTGCCCCGCCTCCAATGCCGCCCTGCCCAGTGCTGCAACCATGCTATAGGGCTAGGGCCGTGGGTTGGGCCCAACGCCCCCGTTTTGGCCCCTCCACGCCTCGTCGCCCCCTCCGCCGCTGCCCCCTCAAGCCATCGTGTCACCTCCATTCCCCTGCCCCCCGCCGCCTCCCCCCGCCGCCTCCACCTCAGCCTTCAACCACGCCAATGACCTAAACCCGCATCAAACAGGTCACAGCTCACACACACCCCACTGCTCCCTGCTCCTCACCCTCCACCTCGCCTCCTCCTCCTCCTCCTCCCCCTCCCGTCCAGCCATCACCTCCATGCCCTCACCTACGCCGCCCCCCTCCTCCCCCGTTCCCCCTCCTCGCCCTCTTCCTCGCAGCACCTGCCTCCGCCTCCAACCACTCCACCACCTCCTCGCCCCGCTCCCTACCCGCCGCCAGCGCCACACTCCACTTGACGGGACAGCCCGCCGCCACCAGCGCCCTCAATCCCTGCAGGGGGCACACCGTCCGCTGCCAGGAGCAGTCGCGGCGCAGGTGCACGCCATGGCTGTGCACCAGGGGGCTGTTGAACGGACGGATTGGTGTGGCGTCGTGGATGGCCAGAGGAAAGGTGCGCCCTCTGCCGCCCCAGGGGCAGCCCAGGGCCGCCAGCACGGGCAGGGCGACCAGATTGCCGTTGGCGGCTGCGGCCAGGTAGGGGCGGCCGTTGGCCTGCAGAAACCATGGAATGACAGCGTCATTCACCGGAAACGGTCAGTAGGTCAGGTGTACGGGGGAGGGGCCACCAGGGGCAGGGGGCATGGGGGCACGGGGCGGGCGGTTGAGGGTGGGGTGCGTCTGGATGAGCCGAGGCCCACGAAGGGCGCTGACAAACGTGGGCCCGTAACTAGTGGGCACGAAGCAACAGGTTCCATGCAGTCTACAGGTGCTTACCAGCTGTTAGGACTATTGGAACAGTGTGCCCCGGGTCCAAGGAGGAATGGCACCGGCCAACGCCACCTACCCACCACGCAATGCACACCACCTGATGGCGGTCCAACAGCTAGCCCACAGCTAACCCACCGGCATGGGGCAGCCCAACCGCTGCAGCAGGTGCAGCTGCGCCGCTCCGCCGTACGTCGCCGCAGTAACCCACGCCGTGCCGTCCATGGGGCAGCCCACGGAGGCCAGCCACCTCAGCAGCGGCTCTCTACCTGACAGCGCAGCGGCCGCAAACAGCTCCGGAATGAGGGCAGGGGCGGCGCAGCAACCTGACTCGTGAATCCACTGCACGGCCCGCAGCTGCCCCCGCTCGGCAGCCCACAGCAGCTCGCTACGTGCGAGCGGCTGGCCGTCGGCCAGGACGCAGCGCACGTAGACGGGTAGGTTGCCGTCGTGTATGGGGTCAAGCCACTGCTCCTTGTAAGCGGGGGTGATGTACGCCCGCTCCTTGCCCCTCCACAGCACCTGCAGGCTGTTGTAGTATGACTGCGGCACGAGGAGAGCAAGGGGTGCGCTCTCGATGGTGAGGCCGCCGTTGCTGCCGCTGCTGCTGCTGTTGCTGCTGTTGACCAGCGCAACATCCTCCGGCGCGAGTCCGTGGTTCCGGAGCCATCCCAGCCGCGCCTCTGCGTCCGCTGCGCCACTTACCACCCTTACACACACGTCGCACACGGACCGGTACACCCGGCCCGTCCCGCCCGCCACGGCAAGCCACGTGTCGTACAGCCAGTCCGCCCGCGCCCGCCATTGGTCACCGGCTTCCGCAGGGCGGGCCAGGGCGCTGAGGATGGCTAGCCACCATGCGTCTGACAAGACCGGCTCGACCACGCCAGGGTGCGCGCTGCTGCTTCCAGACCTGGCACCACGTGCCTCTGATGACGTCATCAGCTGCAGGACGGGCGAGAGGTCGGACCCCACAGGCACCGTGTCCAGTAGGCACCACGCCAGCTCCAGCCAGTCGCGGGACCTTAGCTGGATTGCCAAGCTGCCCGTGGGATCACGGCAGGCCGCACTGTCCCACCTGTATCTGTTCCACTCCGTGCACAGCAGCTCCTGCACGGTAGGGATGTGGCCGCCGAGGGCCGCGCCCACCAGGGCGGCATAGGTGGTGCAAGGTCTTGGGCCCAACATCCACCGGATCAGGTGGGCATGGCCCGCCTGGGCAGCAGCGCTCAACGTGCACGTCAAGAGCCATGGCCACCGATTGAGTGGCAGGCCTGGCAACGATGCCGCCTCCAACAGCCGTTGCACGGCCTCCAGGTGTCCGCCCCTCGCCGCTGCTGCGGTAACATCCTCGTCCACCGTAGCTCCGCAGTCCTCGACCAGCCACTGACAAATCGCCAGGTGACCCGCGGCTGCGGCCCCACCAACTGCTGCTTGAGCAACGGCAGAAGGTAGATAGTTCCCGAAATCGGTCAACGCAATTCCACAGGTATCTACTGGGCAAAATCGGACGCTCGGCAGGCCGAAAAGGAGCTGCAAGTTGGTGACCTCCCCAGATGCCGCTGTCGCTTGGACGAGTTTGAGTCTGTCCCTGGCGCTCAACTGTGATACGACAACCTCCGATCCCCAGGTTGCTGCGAAAACGGCCTTTGGGACAGGCTGCCTGAGCAGTATTGAAGTGAAGCGCGGACCTGGGAGAGTCGAACTGGTGTGCTTATTCACCGGCCTCAAGCCAATCACGATGTCGTTGTGGCTTAAAAAGTCACATATGCGCATAAACGCGTCGGATGGTAGAGAGTCCATAGTTTTGCCCTGGTTGCTGACTTCATGCTTCCACAGCCACGGTTTGATCGCCTTTGATCGTGACGTGAAGGGTACCTCGTGTCAGTTTACATGGTGAGGTGGACGGTGATGACTGGTATCGGAGCGCATGGCGGAGTGGCGAAGAAGACACCTCGAAATACCAACAGCCAAGTGCAGAGCCGCAACTGTCACTGAACGACCAGACAGGGATCGCCATGGACTAACGCCATGTAGAGAGCCCCAAGTGCCAAATGCAGCACAGCATATTGAGGGGCAGTACACTTCACCTCAGGTACATGAGACAGCTCCCCTGCACCCAGAGCCCTCCTGGTGCGGGGGTCCGGGCACGGGTCCGGGGGACCCCACGCTCCTACGGGGGTCCCGTAGCAGACACCGGAAGCCGCCTCGGTGGCCGCAAACCTGCGCGGTTCCACATGTTATACTTTAGGGGGAGAGCGATTGGCTCTGCGCCACCCTGGAGTCACCCAACCGGGTTCCACCTCCTGGGGGGGCAGATGTCCTCACTTTGGGACGCCATAACTTTCTTCGGGACCAAAAATAAGGTCATGCCATAGTGCTCTGGATAGGTCTTGAAGTAACGCATCTGGTGGCGCTGCGCACATCCTTATTCTTTGATCCCAAGTTTCCGTACATGGCCTGCCGTACCAGGGGTCATTTTGGGCAAAGGCACGTGGAAAGGCCACAAAATGGCTGGTATTCGCGTGGTTGCGAGCTGAATACCTATATATGTATCTACAGACCCCACTACCGGCTCTACAAGAACCGGCTGATTGGTGAATTGCCAGAACTGACCCTTGACATGTCGCCCGGCATGCAAGGGAGGTCCTAAAAATAATTAAGCCAAAGACGCCCCGCACCACATAATTTATCAATCATATGTATTAAGAAGTCACCACGTTTGCCCAGACAGTATGTACCTCGCCGGCAAGCACCTGAAGGGCCCCAAGCGTCAAGGCAGGCACGGCAGGCCGGCAAGCCGGCCCAGTATCGACGAGCTCCTTTAGCACTGCTAGCTATACAGGTACTTCGGATAAGTATATAAATCAATTTATGAAGCCGAGCAGTTCATCCGCGTGGGTTGCTGCTCGTTTTCAGAAGCCGTCGCAGGGCAACCAAACCAAGGCGCAACTTGGTCAATCAGCGCCTTGCCGCCGAGCCAGGGGCTGCCTGCTATGTCTTATAAGCTTGTAGCGGGATGTCCGTGCTTGTACAGTGTTTGTGGAGCAGGTGCCTTGTTGTTATCGGTGCACGTCTGGAACAGCACCCTTTGAGACGATCCCCTGCAAAGAGCGACTCTTTTACAACCTTACATGTATGAACTTGATCTCCTCGGGCGGGCTGAAAGCCGCGGTCAGGTGTGTTGTGCCCAGGTGCAAGGTGGTGGAAGTTGGTTGCCGGTGGTGTTGTGTGCTTCGGGACATCCCGCTGCGCTCGGTCCTAGAGGCTCCAGACGTCCAGAGCCGCAGTTATCTGTGCCCAGCTGTGGCAGAGTAGGGCTCTCTCGCCTGCGTGACGCTGTGCAGCGTCTGACGAACAACGCATCCTTGTGCGCGGTGTAAACCCTCCCAGCTCCCACCACCTCCCGCGTAGCCACGCTCCGGCCAGTACGGCACGCAGTACTGTACACAGTCGCGACTCCTCGCGAGCCCCGACACACGTTTGAGACACTGCAAACGCACCGCATGCCTGCCTTTGCCAAGCATGTAGCAGCCAGCAGCAGCGGCTAGCCTACCGGTACATGAAATGACACCATGAGTGATAACAACGCACCGGTTCACAGGCGGCAGCCCTACGGCCGCAGTTGGCACAGGCCGGTGTTGTCCTTGTTATTTTCACCTCATTTCATCTTAGGAACGGAAGCCCGCCCATTTCTTTTGGTTCATGCCTACCGTCGCCAATCATGCAACGGTAGCTGTAGACCAACGGCCCAGCTTCCCGTCCCAGCAAAGCTGCTGCGCTATAATGCCAGCACTGCACTCCCACGCCCCCCCCAAAAAAACCCGCCCATGGCTAAAAGCCCCGATGCAGCCCAATGCAACCAACCCACCCCAATTCACCCCAGCTTGAGCTCACCACACCACACCGCATGCCTGCAACCCAAGTGTACACCACACCAGTTCGTCCCCCATAGCCTCTCCACGCTCCTCACACTGGGGCCCAGCGGAGCTCCCCTGCTCTGGTCAGCTCAACCCCAGGCAGGCCACCACACCGCATCCCGCACCCATCCCACACCACACTAGTCCACAACCCGCACCACCGAGTGGCATTGCTAGCCACATCTTCTTCCTGCTAAACACAAAGCCGTTACGTGGTAGGGCGGAACTTGGTCTTGCCAGCCACAGTGGCGCATCCAACAGCATCACAGCCCAAAAACTTTGAGCCGGGGCAGCGCACCGCATCCCCTACCCACACGACACTGCTACTCCGAGCTCCAGAGCCACTCCATGCTCCACCACTCCGCGTCCGCATCACTCGCGGGCCAACGATCAACGTACTCGTCGTACAGCGGCCCACGTGCCCGCGCCGCCACGCTGCCACGTGCCGCCCGCAGGCACGCCAGCACGTGCCGTGCCTCGTCGTGGCACATGGTGGGCAGGTGCCACTCCGAAACCGCCCCGCGGTACAGGCTCCGTATCGCCGTCTTGACTAACAGCTCCTCAGGCGACGCCGCCAGCCGCGACATGTCGTACGACGGTTGGTACGGCACTGACGGCGGTCGGTGCCCGCTGCCGTACAAGCTGCCGCCTGACCCTGAGTGCGCCGCCGCCGTCGCCGCTGCTGCTGCACCTCCGTGGTGCGCACCGTCCGCTAAGCCCACTGCGGAACCCCCAGGGTACGGGTGTGGTGCGGGCATGCCTGTCCCCGCCACCCCTGGCGAGCCCGCACCAGCGCCTGCTGCAGCTCCTGCCGTACCCGTACCCGCACCGCCCGCCCTACTGCCGTTGTACGACATCAGGAACTCCTCCAGCGCCACGGCAGACCCATGGGTCGCCGGCATGGGCCCCGAAACCCACCCCAGCTCCACCAACCGCTCCAACATCTCATGACTAAGCGGCAGCGCCTCAACCGCCGCCTCCACCTCCAGGCTGCTGGGGCACGGCCCAACCGCCCCTGCCGCACTCCCGCCCGCCGACTGCAGCGCCCGGCGCCGCAGCGCCGCCAGCTGGTCCAACTGCCGCCGGCTCGCCGGCGCCGCCGCCGCCAGGTCCGCCCGCCGCATCACGCGGAAGATCGCCTTGACGGTTGCGACGTTGTCCGGTACGGGACCGGCGGGTACGGCACGGCCCCCGCCCGCCGCGCCGTCGAAGTACCCAACGGCTCGCAGGGCTGACAGTTGGGCCTGGGTGGGCCGCATGCAGCGGTCTCGGAGCTCCTGAGCCAGCATGGTGGCTTCGCCGATGGTGGGCGGTACGGGACCGCGGTGGCCGAGGCTGCCGTACAGCTGCTGTACGACGGGGCTGTCGGCGGTGGGCGTGGCGCAGAGCTCGTGGTTCTGGAGCAGCTGCGGGGCGGTCGTGGTGGTGGGCAAGTGCAGTGGGATGTACGGTAAGTGTTGGCCTGGTGGTGCAGCCATGCTACAACGTAGATTGTGCGTGGGTTCACGACGGTCATGTACGCATGAGGGACCGATAGAACACACGTCCTCAGCGCTTTGCAGCATGTGCTCCCTGCAGAAGCTACACGCAGCTGCGCCCCAAGCCCCATCCTCCTCTGCTACCGTACCCCCATGGACTCATGCCTGCGGTGGCGCGGCGCGTACCGCATACCACCCCAACCCGCTTCCCTTGCCACCAAAAGAACTGAATACTCATAATCCTAACTTACCGTACACCTGCAGCATTAAGCATACCTGTAGCACGTGCCGTGCCGCAGCCAGCCGTGACACGCTCCACCCGCTTCCCATACCACCAAAAAGAAACCTAAAAAATCATAAATATATAACTTAAGCCTGCAGCATTATTCGTACCTGCAGCACGTGCCGCGCCGCCGCTAGCCGTGACACGCTCCACCCGCTGCCGCTGCTGCTGCCCCGGCCGTCACCACTGCTGCTGCTTGCAGCCTCCTGCTCGCCCACCCCACTGTGGGCCGCCAACCCCAGGTCCAGGTCCTGTGGGGGGAGGTATGGTAGACATGATACAGGGAGGGCGTGTTGCGTTTTCTGTCGATGAATGAGCACGTCCCGCTCGTCAATGGTGCGGATTTAATTTAGGCGGGTCAAAGTGAGCACTCACAGCCCGGTAACACGCCTCCCCCAGCACTCACACGCCGGTAACACGCCTCCCCCAGCACTCACGCACCGTTAACACGCCTTCCCCGGCACCACCCGCCGGTAACACGCCTCTCCCAGCACTCACGCACCGGTAACACGCCTTCCCCGGCACCACCCGCCGGTAACACGCCTCTCCCAGCACTCACACGCCGGTAACACGCCTTCCCTGGCACCCACCCTCCGGTAACACGCTAATGCTTCCACTAATTTGTACAGGCCCAGGTCCGCTTCCAGGTCCAGTGAAAACAGGTGTACGCAGGAGAGTGTGTCCATTGTGTGTGTGTGTGGTCGTGGGGTGCGTTGCTGCTCTCACCTGTACCAGGGGCACGCCATGTGTGCCGGCGCGTTGGCACGGCAAGACACACGTTGCTCATGAGGCATGTGTATTAGCAGCAGGTGGCGTGGGTGAGGCTTGCTGCTCTCACCTGCACCAGGGGCACGCCACGTGTGCCGGGGGGCACGCGGCGGCTGCGCAGGTGGGTGATGAGCGCGCGCTGCGGGGGAGAGGGCCAAGGCAGAACGGTAAAGTATAGAGGGGCCGCAAGAGGCCAAGTTGACGCTCATGCGTATGCGCATGCGCACCAGCACCAGCACCAGCACCAGCGCCGCCCATCCCTTAGCTCGCGTACCCGCCTTCCTACACCGCTATCCAACGAGGAGTAAAAAGAGCAGCAGGGTCTGAGTGGAATCCACACTCCAAGTGCCACTCCACAAGCCCCATCCACCACTGCGTAGGCTTGCCTGCCCTCACACACAGCAGCAGCAGCAGCAGCAGCACCCCAACAAGGTCAACACACATGCCCATGCACACCCGCAGCAGCTGCACCACCCACCACTGCGTCCGCCTGCCTGCCCTGCAGCTGCGGCAGCTGCCGTGTGCGACCCTCGTCGTCAGAGTCCACCACCACCGTGCGCACGCAGCTGATCATCAGCTGCGCAGCGCTGCGTGTGGGTTAGCGTGAGGGCATGGTGTGTGTGTTAGCGTGATTGCGTGGGTTAGCGTCGGCGTGCGGCCCTCGTCATCAGAGTCCACACCACCGTGCGCACGCTACCGATCACCAGCTGCGCCGCGCTGCGTGTGGGTTAACATTGGTGTGTGGGTGTAGCCAGTGTGTGCAGCTTGGAGACCGGCCACCCTCATCACAGGCCCGAGGCCCAAGGACACTTTTCTGAAAGGGTCCGCGTTTGGACTCGATCAAGCCCAACAGCGATGTGACATTGCCCCCACCATCTCACCTGTACGAGAAAGGCGGGCGGCCCACGAATCCAAGGGAGTCCACTAGGCATTCCATCTGCGGGTGGGCCAGACGAGGCAGTTACCATGGGGAGCGGAAACGGGCCGGCAGGGCCAGCGTACACTGGTCCTCGGTCCTGCCGCCTGTGCCAATGCCAATTGATCAATGCCAATTAATCAACGCCAATCCATCAATGCCAATCAATCAGTGCCAATCAAACAATGTCAATCATTCTTAGTGTCCACGACCTCAAGGTGCCCCACCTGCGCCTTGGCCACTGGCGCCAGGTCCACGTCCAGCGGGTGCGGGTGGGGGCACGCCATGAGGCGGTCTCGGAGCACCTGGGGTCACCGTAGTAAGGCATTGATGTTATATAATTGTAAGGCTAGCTGTCCGGAGGGCACGCCATGAGCTGGTCTCGGAGCACCTGTTCTGCTGTTCATTCTCCGGGTGCGTGATTGGGTCAATCAGGCGATCATGCATGGCAGGCATTTGGGGCCCAAAAAGGGCACAGGACGCCGTGGCGTGGAGTGGGCTTACGTGTGTGTGATAAGGAAAGAAAATTGCCCTGAGTGCAGAAGCGATTCCAGGCCGTGTCCGTGGGGTGGCGATGGTAAACGGCACTGCAGCGCCCGAGACGGAGGCTCTGTCGTGTGCGAAACATTTCAGTGGGTATACATCAAGGCAGCAATCATGTGGTGGGCACGTTGGTAGGCCGCAAGTTGGTTCGCACTGTGTCGCACAGAGAGCGTTAGTGGGGACCGGAGCATGGCATGTGCCTTCTGAGGGCGGCGTGCACGTGTGCACTCCACACCGCCACGTGCCGATTACTTGCGATGAGGACACACACCCTGCACGACGCGCGCGCGACGTGCCATGCGTGCCGTGCCGGCGTGCACGCCCACGACATGTGGTCAGCGCAGTCAGCGACACGCACAACACGGCGCGGAGGACTCAGGCGCCACAGCCGCCGTGATATAGCTGGTTGCTTCGGCGGCGGTGGAGTGGCCACTCAATCACGGCAGCTGTGGCCCGCAAGTACTCCGCGCCGTGTTGTGCGTGTCGCTGGCACGTGTCGCCGGCACGCACACGTGGCACGGCGTAAGCGCCTCACCGCATGCTCTGATGCTGGCACTAGGATGGCGCCAGCAGGGTGCGCTGCTGCTGCACCTGCCTCGGCTCCACACGAGGCAGCCAACCGCCCCCTGCACCCCTGCACCACCCCTGCACCACCCCTGCACCACCCAGCCCCGCATCAACACCAAACCCTTGCACCCCTGCACCCTGCACTCCTGCACCACCCATCCAACCCCGCATCACCACTCATCCAGCCCGCACCAACACCGCACCCCTGCACCCTGCACCCCTGCACCACCCATCCAGTCCCGGGTCAACACCCATCCAGTCCCGCATGAGCACCGCACCAACGCGCACCCATCCAGCGTTCCAGCCTCGCACCGACACCCGTCCAGCCCCACACCAACACCGCACCTGTCGCGCCGCCGCTGCGCTGTTGGGTACGGCACCCTGGTGGTCCAGCACGCCGTACAGCAGGGCCAGGGACTGTACGGACGGCGGGCGCACGGCAGACAGGCGGGAGGCGGCGGCCTCTCGGGAGGCGCCCAGGGGCAGCGGCAGGCCGTGGCGCTGCGGGGTGGGTGGTAGGTTGATGATGTGGGTTGAGGATGCGAGAAAGGGGGGCGTGGCTTAGCGCTTGGCGCAGTCGTACGCGGGGGATTGGGGACCGGGGGGAGGAAACCAATGCACAATGACACGAGTAAGGGAGTGTAAGGGTGTGGAGCATCGTCGTTTTGGGATACCGGTATAGGACGTGTGCTGCCAGGGCTGCTGGCCATGTGCTTCAAGCCTGTCCATCCCGCCATCCGCCTTGCAGCCGTTGTTTTTTATGTGCGGTACGGTTCACCATCCGAGCGGTTTTGCAGTGTACTTGGGCCTTTTGGGTGGCTACGTATATTGGGGTAGAGGGGAGGTGCACGGATGGGGAGGTGCAGCAGCAGGTACCGCAAGCAGACCCGTGGTTTGGGCTAGCGGTTCGACAACAGGTACTTGTGAGGCAGTGTTTTATAACATGTAAGATTTCTCCATGCAATGAGAGCGTGCGTCTGCGTTGGAGGGGTTGGGTGAGGTGTGGCACTGTCCAGGGTGCCTTCAGGTTTTGCAGCTGCAGGTCTGTGCAACGAGCCCCAACAACCTGAAAACGTCCCCGAGGTAGGACCTGTCACGTCCCAGCATACCTTTGCGAGCATCTGTTGTACCGCAGTGGGGCGACGTGTAGCCAAGCCCTCGTCGCTCGCCGCGCTGCGAAGCTCTGCAAGAGCTGCATCTCCGTCCCAATGCCGTGCCACCGAGGGGAGCGTGCCGAGTTCATTCAAGCGCTGCAGCTGCGACGGGGTTATGCCTGTTGATGCATTTAAACTATCGTCTATTCTATCCGCTCGCGCAGTATAGAAATCGCGGAGCAAGCCTGGCAAGGCAGAATTGTTGTTGCGAAACGCCTGAAGTCCAGCGAAGCATGCCACAGGGACTGCACTATAAGTACCTAGAACTTGCATATTTCAGCCAAGCTAACGGTCGTTACTATGGTGAAGTGCAAGGGGTTCGTTGGGCACACGATAAGGTCATGTCGCGGACAGCACTTTGCTTACAAGCACGTAGCCTAAGATAGTACGTGTGTACATAAACTTTGCAAACGTGTAAAATTCCACCGCGTACTGTACGCACAAGGGCAAACGGCTTGCAGCAGCGCAAGGCCGTCCACCCCGAAACCATACTTCGCGTCAGCATGCCGCCCTCTCCACTCACCGCCGAAACTCTCCAAACACACCTTACCTCCATTCCAACCCGCTGCAAACCCCTAATCCTGCACCACCGGCTCCGTTTCCCCTTTCACCGTGCTCTTCCCCTCCTTACCCTTGCCCTCCTTCCCCCCTTTCTTCGGCCCCTTATCCGCCTTCGCCTTCAGCCTGTGCCTCAACACCGCCCCCACCGCGGGCCCCATCCTCCTCGCCCCCAACCCTCCATCTTCCTCCAGATCCTCCAGCCGGAACCGAGCCAGCGGCCGCACGCCCACGCCCCGCCGCCGGCCCATGACCGGCCACCCTGCCGCCGATGCCCCTGCACCCCCCTCCACCGCCACGGCACCAGCAGCACCACCACCAGCAGCAGCAGTGGGGACAAGCGCGGCCGCCCCGTCGCCGCTGATGGCCGCTGCCGCTGCCGCCGCCGCCCGCTGCTGCTTCCGCAGAAACCTGCACGATGGGGACACACGAAGCCATTGGGAGTCAGTCCGGGTTCGGGCAGGAGGGGATTTTGTCAGCGCGCATGCCAACGTGTTATCGGTAAAGAAGCGCGCCAGGGAAAGGAAAAGCAACCAATGGGAACTTATGGCAGAGCTCCTGGTTCCCTGTGCGCTTCCTTCAAGGCCACGCTTAACCACACACGTAACCGGTACACCACAGTGAGGCACGCAGCCGACGTAGCCACGTGTAGTTCCCATTGCAGCCTCACTACATGCAAGGCCCCACACTCCAACCGTACTCCCCGTACCACGACCTGCACGTGCCTGTGATGATACAACAGAAAGCACACCGAGAACAAAAGACAGAATCTCCCTTCGTCTCTCACCTGCCCGTCGTCGCCATGTACTGCATCCGCTCCGTAACCGTACGGAACCGCCGCTGCTCCTCCCGCCGGCGCTGCAGGTACGCCCCCAGCCGCTCGCCCGTGGCGGCCGGGTCGTACTCCGGTACGAACACGCCCTTGGTCACCCCCGCTGCGGTACCGTCATCGCCGCCCTCCCGTACGACGCCGTTCTCCTGCGGCTGCTGCAGCGCCGTGCGCTCCCACCACGCGACGGTTGCGAAGCTGTACGGCAGGGCGACGCGTGTCGTACGCGCGGCGGCGGCGCTGTACAGGTTGTCGAGCGAGAGGGAGGGCAGGGCGGCCGTGGCGGGCGCGGCCCGATAGTGGCTGCCGCCGCCTTGTGGGTAGAAGACGTCCGTTACGGCGGATGGTTTGTACCGGATCCACACCTTGATGCCTGCGGTACAGTGCCGTACAACGCGTGGACACAGAGACACCGATGAGCTCCCATGTACTGACCATCGGGCAGTGCGTGCAGTACTTTTCATACCGGTATGCAATTCACGCGGTGCAGTCGGGCCCATGCACGCAGCGTCATCAGCACGCACCCCAAACCCACCACGCGCTGCCCGCCGTACACCTCCAGACCCCAACCCACATCCACCCCCGCATTTATTGCGCCATCCTCCAATCACGTTCTTGGATGTTTGTTTCATCTCCACACACAGCCGCCCCACTACTCACCCAGCACCCCCATGCGCGCAAGGCCGGTGCTTGCCTTTAACGCACATCCTCACAGCAACATGTGTGTGTGTTTGCTTACCCCAAACGCAGCCCCACTCACCCAGCACCCCCATGCGCGTCAGGGCGGTGCCCGCCCCGTAGTCCACGTGCGCCCCCAGGTTGCGCCCCGACACCTCGCCCCACGTCCACGCCTTGCACGCAGCCATGTTGTTCTTGCGGCCTGAGGCAGGGGCGGAAAGGTTTGCAATTCCCTTTGTAAACAAAGAAAGTATGTATTGTAAACATACCTGGTGCAGTCAAGTACGTGTGTTGCAAAGGCGCTACGCGTTTGATAGGATGGTACGATGTTGATTGTGCGGCCGAGTGCAAGGGGCGGAAGGGGTGCGGTTGCGATATGACACAAGGGCGCGTACAACGTGTGAACCAGTGTTACACTGTGGGCAAGAGCCAGGGGTCCATAACCGGACCGAGACACAGCGACGGTGTGTGCCAACACACGTGCGGCGCGGCCATGCAAGCTGTGGCCTGCAGCCCGCATGCTTGCTCTGGCTTCAGCCTGCCCTTGCACTGCACGCGTAATCCCCGCGCTGCCCTCTAGCCTTTCACACGTGGCCTTCCGACGCCCCCTCCCCCAAATGCCGCACTACACTCAGCCCGCACTCGGCCTGCGCCAGGTGCACTGCCCGGCTGTGCTGCCCGCCTAGCCTGGATGCAGTAATCTATACCATACCCTATGCCATAACCTGTAACGCACTGTGTTGTCTTATGCCACATATACCCACTTAGGCGGCCCTTGACCTGCACCCGGATGCCCCGCACCAGGGCCGCGCTGCCCTCCGCCTCCAGGGCTGCCAGCAAGAAGCGCTCCACGCGTGGCCACTGCGTCCCTCCCTCCAGCGCGGAGGACACGTAGGAGGCGAGGGCGGGAGCGCTCTGTGGGTGCATGAAAAGGGGGACAGGGGCAACATGCAGGTGACTGCCTGGTTGCACGGGCGCGGAAGCAGGTGCATTTCCGTAGAGGGTTGGAGACGGGGGTTGGAGGTTACGTGGTGGAGACGGGGTGTGGATTCAGTGATGTTGGGGCAGCAGGAAGCGCTCCATGCGTGGCCACTGTGTGCCGCCGCAAAGGGCGGAGGACACGTGGGAAGCGAGGGGCGGGGGCGCTGTGTTTAGGGTGGGGACGGGATGGGGCACAGGAAGAGGTTGTGGTAAAACCACGGGTGAGAGGCCATCGTGTGAGGCAGGCGGGCCAGGGTGCCCATTGCACGGCCCCCCTCCAGCGTTAAGGGCCAAGGACACGTAGGGGCAGGGCGAGAGGAACACGAAAGCAGTAACGCGAGGGGTGGGCGGTAAGGCGGTAGGACGACATACGAAGTCCACAAATCGCCGAGGTCGATGATGAGGCATACAAAAAGAACCAACCCAGCCCAACCCATAACCAGGCTGGGCGGGGGCGGGGGTCAGGAAGTGGCGCTCTCTGTGTGTAGCAAGGAGGGGCACGGTGGCAGCATGAGGGATACGCTGGTGTGCACATGCGGAGGAGCGGGCATGACACCTTGGGGACGCGGGTAGTAAGTGGGTGCCGCCCCGTAAACTGCAGCTGCTGTGCGTGGACAAAGGTGGTGGGGGTCGGCGGCGCTCCACACGGGGTCACAGGAATGTCGGTACGTACGAATGGAGGGCGGGCGGGGGGTGCTTTTCTGGTGGTGTGGTAGGGCACAGGAAGCGCACTTGGACGGCCAGGGGTGCAGAGCTAGCAGAGACATCTGCATGCATGAGTTCCCCGCGATTTTGTGGGGAGTCCCCAAGCATCAAGGCCATGTTCAAGGCCATGTTCAAGGCCATGAGAGCGTCGAGCGCTGATGCATGCACGACGTGCCGCACACATAGCAATAGACATCAAGGGTATCACCAAGGGCGCCAGCAACGGCATACACACCTTCGACCCACTGCACCAGGTCTGCGGACTGCTCTTATGGAGGGACATGCCGAACAAGCCCATGGTGGGGGGCAGACCGGGCCATCAGCGTGGGGGCGTGTCACTACAATGGGCTCGTTCGGCATGCCGCTCCAGACGAGGGCGGCAAACATGGCGCACTGGGTTGATGGTGGGTATGTCGTTGCTGGCGCCCTTGATGACACCCTTGATGTCTATTGCTATGTGTGCGGCATATATGAACGGCAAGTCGCGCATGCACCAGCGCTCGACGCTCTCATGCAGAGTCCAAAACATCTGAGGCCATCACCAAGGACACCAGCAGCGACATGCAGACCTTTTGACCCTGTGCGCCACCTGCGCATGTGGAGGGGCGAGCCCAAAGCCCAAACGGGCCCACGCTGGCGGCCAGGCGCTTGGTGTTGGGTGCGCCCCCCCTGGCGCCTGGCATCACCGTGGGCCCGTTTGGCACGCCCCTTCCAGGTGAGCAAGCGGCCCACCAGTTCAGAAGGTCCGCATGTTGTTGCTGGTGTCCTTGGCGATGGCCCCCGATGTTCCATGTCTCCCCACCTCGATCCACCACCCACCTGGATATTGCTTCTACTTCTTAACCCACTTGCTTTCCGCGTGCAGAGGCCCAGCGTTTCCGTGCTTTTCCTGACGCCTTGCACGATTATCCTCGCGTTCACGCATACCACCCACCTGGAATGCGTCGTTCATCAACGCCGCAGTTGCGTTTCCTATCGCTGCACCACTCAACCAATGAAAGCACCACCTTTTCCCTTGTGCCAACCATGCTGTCGGTGGCCCAACCCTGTAAACACCACCCACCTGGAACACGTCGCTCATCAACGCTGCAGTGCAGTCCCCTACCGCTGCACTACCAAACCCGTGAAGCATTTGGCTTCCCCTTGTGCCAGTAACCATATTGCGATGGCCCCTCCCTCCCTCCGGCACCCACCTGGCACACGTGTCTGCCTACAACTGCATCAGGCTCATCCTGCCTACACCCCGCACAGTAACTACAACCCACCTGGAACACGTCGCTGAAGACGAAGGGCTGGAAGGCCACCACCTGCCCCGCCGCGCCGCCCAGCGCCTGCCCCATGAGGGACGCCACGTCCCGCCTGTCCAGGGGAGGCCCCAGCTGGCCCAGGCCGCGCAGGGGGGCGGGCCCGGGGGGGCCTGCGGGGTGAGAGGAGATGCACACCAAGAGGAGGGAGGGGCCGGTTGTGAAAGAGAGACGGACAGGGGTACCCAAGGAGGATTCAAGTCTAGGGTGACGTGGGGAGGGGGATACGCAGGGTTTGACCGTGCAGGAGTGCAAGGAGGGATTAGCTGTGTGGGAGGTGGCCTCCTGCCACACCCATGCCACCGATATGGTGTTACGGCTGCTGCCATCGCCCCGGATCCCTCCGACCAAGCCCCCCTCCAAACATCATCATATAGCGAGCCGCAGACTCCCACGCCACACCCCGTTCCCCACTTTGCCTGCTTCACATGGTGTTTCCGCAGCCCCCACCCCCCACCCCACACCTTACACGGTATTGACACACTCCACACCCCACAACCCGCGCTTACCATCCACGCCCCACACCCACGCCATCCCTATTGGCAGCCAAGGGCCGCCGCAGCACCACGCCTGCCCCAAGGGCATGGCCACGCTCCACTGCCATTTTCGCTCGCGCTATGCGACAACCCCGCACCCACGCCCTCGCCCTTGGCAGCCGCGGCACCACCCCCACCCGTAAGAGGGCAGGCCCGAACCGACTCCCGGCATCCGCACCCAGCACACCTGCATCCTCCCACTTGTGGGCGGAGGGCTGCGACGGCACCCCCTACCTCCAACAACACACGGCTAACTCACGCACACCTCGACCCACGGTATCCCCACTACACACACCTGCGTCCTCCCCCTTGGCCAGCGCGGGCTGCCGCGGCACCAGCTGCTGCTGCAGTTGAGGCCCTACCCCACTCCCGGTTTCGCTATCCGCCTATCCCCGCACCTGCGTCCTCCCCCTTAGGCGCTGAGGGCTGCCGCGGCACCAGCTGCTGCGCCAGCGCCCGCTGCGGCTCCGACAACAGGGCCAGGGGGTCGGACACCGCGGGGCGCTTCCTGCGCAGCCGCTGGCCTGCAGCGTGGGAGGGGAGTTAAGGAAAGGGGACGAGCGTGCGTACATGGTGTGTGCGTGTGGGTACCGTATAGGTGCGGATGTGGGTTAGTGCAGGTTGTTGGCAGGGGGTCGGATACGGCAGGGCGCTTCTTGCGCAGCCGCTGGCCTGCTAGGGGGGACGGGAGGGGCGGGGAGAACAAAGTTCTTAGTCAAGGGTACAAGCAACGCCGGCCTGCAGTCAAGGAAGACAACACGGGGCGAGTGTGGGCGCGTGATGTGTTGATGTGGGTATAGGTTACTGCTGCTGCACGTGAGGCTGGGAGCAAGGCCGATGGGGTAGCAGCGCCCGCACGCCCCGCTCTGGGGCCTATAATGCGAGGAAGTCCCCATCTTAGGTTGCCGCAACTGGGGGCGAGGCTTCCACTTCTTTGTAGGCTATAGGCCTTACCCGCGGAGAGCAGCACCGCTGGGGTGGTCTTCTGAGTAGGTGCCGCGGGCGGTGGGGCGGCAGGGGCAGCCTTAGCCTTCGCCTTGGCCCCTTTTCCGCTCATGCACCTCGTGAATACCTGACATCAGGAGATGTATCCCATCGGTTTATGGTACATTGTCGCTCCTTTGCGAGCCCCTTACGCGGCGCTGCAAAGGGATCGGTTCTATTAATCAAAGCATTCCGCACGCCTACCCGCTGCAGCCATGTCACATCTCCGCTAGCATAGCTGGTTGAAGTTTCTCCAGCTGAGCGAGACGCTGCTGTTCCTCCCGCAGCGCCCAGCTGCTGCCACCATGGTCCTGTTCCGTGTCCGGCAGGCGCAGCAAACAGCTGCGCAAGCGCTCTACGCATACTACACACGCGCTGTCGACAGTTATCTGTTATGTGTCATCGCGGTGGCGTAGTGAAAGTCGACGGATATGGAACTTGTCCGCACAGCAGGCAGGACCAGTCAGGGAATTCGTCTTCCGTCAGTAGCCCTGACCATCCATATTTTGGCTCTCGTAAGGTGCAAATGGTCAGGTCCGCAGCTGGGGGGAGTTTTGCTGCAGGGCCCGCTGCCGCAGCGCTCTACCTTCAGTTGTTAAGGTGGTTGCACTTAACGGAAACCGGGGCAGAGCATGTGCTGACTGCTTAGCAACTCCAATGCAGCTCGGAAATCGAATTTCAGTGCGGAGAAATAGGCGATGGCATAAAAACGTTTAGAAAGGCGGTACAAGGCTGTCTAGCCGACTTGTGACGGGTCTAGCTGCCGCACGCAGCATACCCTCGCTATGTAACTTATTCCTAATCCATTGCGTCTAGTGACTTAGCAATTCACTAGCCTGAAGCGACCATGGCGAAGGGCTCACGCAGTCTTCGGGTCCAGGTGCTCCCCCCCGCGCTGCGCCGCCCGGTGCTGCTCTCCTGCTACGGGGACTTGGCCGGGGCGGTGCAGCAGAAGGGCAGCCTGGATGTGTTGGCGGTGGGTGCACAGGGGTGTGTTGTGGACGTGGGTCCAGGGATTGCCCAGCAGCCGGTGCCGTACATTGCGCGCGACAACCTGGATGTGTTGGCCAGCTGGACCAGGGTGGGTACGCGTAAAGCGCGAGGAACCCGTGTGAGGCTTCACGGGAACATGGGGACGCTGGTGCCTGCGCGATGAGAGAAAGTAGGTTGACAAGCGACCGCACAAATCAGCAATACTTACCCATGTTCCCAACAGAGCTGTGCTGGCTGCGGACCAGGGTGGGTACACAGGGGTTACGCAGCAGCCGATACGGTGCATAGGGGCTCCCATGCACAAACTTGGAGGTTTTGGCGGTGGGTCCACGGCATGCGATGCACATCAGGATGTACGGAGCCTCAGTACGGGGGTTCTGCACGCACGGTCTCAACACGTCTACACAGCTGGCAGTGAGTGCCCCTTTCCTACTTGTTTCCTTGTCAGGGATTCTATACATCCCACTCCCGCACCGCACCCTCAGCACAGCTGGCAAGCTACCGCACGGATGGCCCACAAGACTGGACATCAGGATGCAGCGGCCGGCAGGAGGGTGTGTCAGAGGGCATGCAAGCCACAGGCATCCGCAGTACAGCATGCGGAGGTCTCACTCCCAGGCAGGCAGCAGCTTCCTGCCCTCTGTGGCTCCGCACGATTCAGGCCTCCCTGCGGTGGCTGTGGTGCCCGGCGTTGTGGCAGGAGGTGTCCTCGGGATGTATGTGATCATCGTACATCAGAGTATACAATTAGACAGTTAGACTGGTACATATACAAGTATACAAGCATGCAAGGCTTGGATTTAGACTGACCCAAGTACAAGTATACATCTCCCCAATCCCTTGCTGCAGGCCTCCCTGAACGCCCCAGCGCTGTGGCAGGAGGCGGCCCTGCTGCACCGCCTGGAGTACAAGAGCCGCAACCAGCACCGCGCAGCACACCACCTGCAGCAGATGAACGAGGTGCGTTGTTGCACCTATCCGTGTGTGCGTGAGTGCGCACCCGGGGGACGGGCACGTTTCACACCGTCCCCAGCCGTTCCAACCGTGCCAAACGGTCCACAAAACCGCAAAACAAGCCGTGAACGCGGTGCGCCAGTCGGCCTGTTGAACGACCTGTCTCTCGTGCCGGTGTAACGCTGTCTGCTCCTTAATACACATCCGCACCCCCGCTAAAACACAGCGACACAGGTGCAGCGCGTTATGCTGCTGTTGCCCGGACGCGCTGCTCAACGACGCCTTCACTTATGGCCCTGCCTGCCCCTACATACACAACCCCGCTCATACACACACCGCTAATACAGACTGTCGTTGCTACGCTGCCTCCAATATGACACGCTGCCCAACCACCCCTTCACTCATGCCCCTGCCTACCCCTTAATACACACGCCTCTAATTCCCCCGGTAATACACAGGTGCGGCGCTACTTGTCGCTGCTACGCGGCCTGCAGCTCGACTTCCTGCTCAAAGAGCTGCAGCAGCTCCTGAGGCAGGGCGGCACGCTGGCCGGGGCAGCCACCAACAACACCACCAACACCAAAACCAGCAACGGCGCAGCGGCCGCAGTGGCCAAAGCTCCGGAGGCCGTTGCATCAGCTCTGGGGTCCGGGGTCGGGGCCGGGGCTGGTGCAGACCGCGGGAAGGGCGGGCCGGCTGGGGGAGTACCAGCGCCAGCGGCAGGAGGCAGCGGGGGGCGCAGCTCGTTCAGCCTTCCGTCCAGGGAGTGTGTGGTGCACGTGATGGCTCAGGTGCTCAAGGGCACGGCGTTGATCCGGGGGATGCAGGGCCCCCTGGAGCGGTGCGGGGCGCAGCTGTGTGCCCAGATGGCCCTCACCTACTTCCTGCCCTTCGCCTCGGTGGCTATGGGCATGCTGGCCAGGATCAAGGTGCGTGCAACACGACGAACTCAAGTATTCAGTACGTTGATCTCGTCTCCTTCCTGATGGAAAAGGATGTTGACGGTTGGTAGTTGACGACGTTTGGACAACGGTGCTCGCTGTGCCTCGGTGGCCGTGGGCATGCTGGCCAGGATCAAGGTGCGGTTCGACAAAGCGGGCAGTTTAGCAGGATGTGACTGCAAGACAGCTGTACGGACGGGTAGCTGGCTACGTGTGGGCGCCTTTTGGTAGGCCTGTCGTTGTGCTCTCGGTCCAGTGACGCCCGCGTCCGCTGTGGCCTTATGTTTATGGTTGTCCGGCACAGGTCCAGGACATGACACTGCATGCACCCTCTGCCAAAGCCATACGCTGCTGCCCAGGTGCTATCGCTGCCTGCGCGGTTGCCCCGCCTTGACTCAGGACGTTACGTGCTGCGTCCGACCGCGCACCTTCCTGCCCCTCCCTGCCCACTACCCCCAACCGCAGCCGGCCCCACCCTCTCCCTGCCCCTCCCTGCTCAGGTGCTGTCGCTACAGCTGCTGCTCGACTGTGTGCGCGCCTACAACACACTTGCGGAGCTGCTGCCGCTCATGCCGCCCGCGCCCATGCCCATGCCCACCATGCGGGCCCAGCCACCAGCGCACAAGGGAGCGGCCTCCAGCGCAGGTTCAGGTTCAGGCTCAGGTGCTTCGGTGGGCACTACCCAGCCCCTGCCGGCCGACCCCTTCCTCCTACCCCCTGACCTGCTCCCTGCGTTGCAGTCGCCCCCTGCTAGGGAAAGACAGCGCGCAGACGCCGCAGCGGCATCGGCGGCTCCTGCGCCTCCGGGGCAGGAGCAGGGGGGCACACAACCGCAGCAGGGACAGGGACAGCAGGGGCAAGGCGCGGGGCAGCAGGGACAGGGGGGTGCACCGCAGCTGCTAAGCCGCAGCTTGCGTGCCTTCCTGAGCGGGGCAGGCGCCGGTTCAGGGCCGGGGGCAGGTGTGGAGGACGGCCAGCCCACAGCGGCCAGGGGTGCGGCAGCAGAGGCGTCCGCAGCCGCGGTGGGTACTACTAGCACCACTAGCGCGGATGCAGGTGCGCGGCAGATAACGAACGGTGATGGCAAGGAGGGAGGGGACGGGGCGGCAGGGCAGGCGCAGCAGGCGCAGGTACTGCCGCAGATGGTACGGTGCCGTTGGGACGGGCACGTGCCGTACGTGGAGGCCGTACCGCCCGCCCCAGGGGAGCCCACGTGGCAGGAGCGGTGCGCGGCCGTACTGGAGTCGTACGGTTACATGATTGCCGTACAGGTGGAGAGCTTGCGAGGGGAAGAGGAACAGCAGGAGGAGGAGCGGGAGGACAAGGAGGAGGTGGCGGGCGGCAGCGGAGAAGCTGGACAGCGGCAGCAGCAGCAGCAGCAGCAGCAGGAGGAGGAGGGTAGGTTAGAGGGCCAGGGTCCGGCGAAGCGGCGCAAACTGGCGGCTGGAGCGGAGCCGAAGATGCAGCAGGCGCAGGGGACAGGGGCGGGGTTGGCGGGGGTAGGGGCTGCGGGAGGGAAGGGCGGAGGAGGGGGCGGTGGTGGGGGCGAGGTGGGGGTCAAAGTGGCGCGGAAGGACTTTTTCAGCATGCTGCGGGGCGGAGGCCGGGGGGTAGGGGGCGTGGTGGTGGCTGGCGGGGGCGTGCCGGGGGCGGCGCCGACGGCGGTGTCGCTGCCGCTGGCGGCGGCGGTGGGGGGCATGAAGCGGACGTCGGCGTCACAGGCGGCGGCGCCTCTGCAGGTTAGTCGGAGGGTGGACAAACCTCTAACGCGTGCCAGAGGCTGTGGTAGGGCAGTTGGTTTGCATTCGTGCTGCAACGCGTGTCACAGGACAGGAGCAAGTCGGGGGCACAGATTGCCGGCAGGCTAGTCGGACGCCACGGTGCGCCTACTGCATCCCGCTGCTTTTCGCGGGGCAATTTGATGTCGACTATCACTTGATTGCTGGTCTCGTCGTGAACGCTGTGTGGACAGTCCCGGAGCTGTGCAGGCCAGGAAAGAATTGATGCACGTGGGCAGGCTCGTCATCAGACACTTGCAAGTCCATCATGCCAATTGTCCGGTCATTTGCTTCATGCGGGCCGCTGCGTAGTCGTGCAGGCGTAATTGGTGCAGCGCACCCTGCCCCACAGGTGTTCGAGGACCGGGGGGGCAAGAGGCAGAAGACGAAGGCAGGGCAGCAGGCCCCTGCGGCCCCGGTGCTGCCGCCAGGCGCAGCAGCAGCAGGGGCGGCCGGCGCAGGTGCGCGCGAGCACTGTGGAAAGCAACCAGGCCTGCCGTAATACGCTGCTTGCCACTCGCACTTGCACATGGCCAGCCCGTTGCCTGTTGTCATATGGTTGGTGCCATGCCGACATCAACCGTGCGATCCTCGTGTTTGCGGTTGCAACGCCTGCACCCGCGTGCGTACCGAACCGCCGTAGAATCGTACGGCCCTCCTCAGTCCTGACCGTACACGTGTTGCCCTGCCCTCTTCCACCCTGCACCAGCCCCCTGCCACCCTTCCTCGCCCGTGTGCCCGTGTGTCACTGCTTCCCCCCCCACCCCCACGGTACGGTACTGCCCACGTGTCCCGCAGACCGCTCCCCTGCCGTACTGTCGTACGCCACGCGTACGGGCCTGGTGCTGGGGCTTGGGGCAGGGGGGCCAGGAGGGGTTGCAGCAGGTGGGGCAGGTGGGACGGGGTTGCCAGGGGCAGGTGGTGCAGATGGTGGTGCAGGTGGTGATGCAGGTGCAGGTGCAGGCGGGGCGTCAGGGGGCACAGGAGGGGCAGCAGGGCCGGATGCAGTTTGCGGGACGCCAGGGGACAATGCGGACCCACAGCCCAGGCAGGACGCGCAGCAGGGGGGAGGGTCAGAGCAAGGGGGAGGGTCAGAGCAGGGTGATGCAGGAGAGGGTACTGGCGGTGGTGCGGCAGCGGCAGGTGTCGGGGCTGCTGTGGAGCAGCGTCTGGAACGCGCGGTGGGCGCTGCTGGCACCCAGGGGCCTGTGGAGTTAGTGTCCGAAGGGGTCGCTGCCGTGCCGCGGGCCGAAGATGAAACAAGCCCTGGGGCTGCGGCGGCGGCGGCGACCCCACAAGCGCAAGTGCAGTCTGCAGCTGCGGAGCCGTTTGTTGCCACAGTGGCTGGGGCGAGTGTGGGCAGCGCAGTGGGTGGCACGCAGCCCGCTACGGGCTTGCAGCGGGTCATCCTGCCTGCGCCCGGCAGCAGGCGGCAGCAGCAGAGCAGGCCGGCGTTCGTGGCGGTGGGGGCCGCGCCGTCGCAGGGAGCAGCTGGTGGTGGTCCTGGTGGGGTTAACGGCGATTGTGCTGGTGCTCCTGTTGCTGGTGCTGCAAGTGGTGCTCTGTCGGGAGGTGGGAAGCAGCAGCAGCAGCAGCAGGGGGGGCCAAGCGACCCCCTGCTCGGCATCATCATGGGGGCCAAGTCAAAGAAGGACGCCACCAAGCAGCAGCAGCAGCAGCAGCAGCAGCCAGCGGCCAAGAAGCAGGTGGGAAGCTGGGAGTGGTTTACGGGCTTGACGCGCTGTACGCCTGTGCCGGCACTGCCGTGCGGTACCGTGCTACCACCCCTGACCAGGCCCCAGCGCTCCGCGTTCCTTGAACCTTACTGCGGCCTGATGCACCAAAACCCTGTCGTGCTGGGCGTGCAGGGCGCTGCAAGCGGCAAGGCTCAGGGCGGTGGTGCTGCTGGCGCTGCAAGCGGCAAGGCTCAGGGCGGTGGTGCTGCTGGCGCTGCCGCGGGCGGCTCCCTGGCGGCGTCCCTGGAGCTGCTGCTAGGGGGTGTGGCTGCGCCGGGGGCGGCGGGGCCTGCACGTGGCCCGCAAGGAGGACGCGGGGCTGGGGCGGCGGGGGCAGGGCGGAAGGGGGGCCAGCAGGGCCAAGGCAAGAAGGGGGGTCGCGCATGATGGTGAGTGCAGGAGTTTTGAGGGACGTGAGGCTGCGTGAGGGCATGGAATGGGCATGGTGCCGTTCTGCCGTACAATACTGGTTGTAGTGGAACGGTTGGGTTGGGAGTATAAAGCCACGCGCCGTCGCTGCAGCACTGGTACAGTAGGTGCTTGGCTGACCTGGCTTCTTGATTGTAAAGTAACCATGTCGGACACCAAGTATCGCAGTTCGAACTCCGGCCAGCTGCCCGCTGGCACCCTGCCCACCCTTCCAGCACGCTTGCCGGGCGGAGGCAGCACCTCTGGCGCAGCGTCAAAGCAGGCGTCTGCTCCCCTCCCGATCCTTGCGCCGGAGGCTCCGCGCTTCCTACCATCACTGTCTGGCCAAGCAGTGACAACATCGGCTGCAGCTCTGCCCCCGGCGTCGACTGGCGGAAGCATTACGGCAGCCGTGTCGTCAACTCTCGATACGACCGCTGCCATGCTGCAGTGAGTGCTGGCGCATGAGACAAGCTGCCGCGAAACGTAGCCATGACAGCCATGTTGTCGTCAGGTGGGAACACGCCGTTGACCCGGCTCTTTTCTCAGGAACATGAAAGCTCAAGCGTATGCAAGGTCAGAAAGCCTTAAGAAGCGCTCTTCGTCAGTTCCTCGCCTCGGGTCCGCGTCTACTGGTCGAATCCGGACAGGCAAGTTCTTCAGCAAGCTTCTCAGAGCGTTGAAAGCCAACAGATGAAAAGATATACCGATATAACTGATATAACGTACGCCCTCTGGGCTGCACCTTTCGCAGGTCGTCAGCAGGTGCCTATCCGTCGGCCAACCAAGGTCAGCGACGAGGAGCTCAGCAGGAAGTGAGGCGTGTGCTTGGCTTGCTGGCTTGCTTTCACCCGGCTGAGGCCAGGCCTGTGCTACTGAGTCGACTTGATGGGGTGGAGGGGTACAAGAGCGCTCGGATACTAGCAAACACGTGCCGCACGTGCCGGTTGGTCAGCGGATGGTGGCCCGTTCACCGATTGCTCCCCACCAGCCCCGGCGCCTCCTGCGGAACGTAACCCCTGCCCTGCCCCACATCCCGCTACACCCAAACACCCAACCGCAGCGTCGCGTCCAAGCTACAGCTGCTGGACGCTACCGCCAGCTCCATCCTCCAGGCCGTGGAGGAGCGCAAGGGGCCCACCACCGCCCTGCTCAAGGTTACATGCAAGGACTTCCGCGTGGGCAGGGCCACGTGCTCATCGTCCAGTGTCGTCACGGTCTACGCCGACCGGCTCGAGTACAAGTTCCACCACCCCCAGCAGCAGCAGAGCAGGATCGACATGCTGATGTACTTCAAGGACATGCTCAGTCCAGAGCTCAGCACCCGGAGCGGTCCGCCGGTGTTTACTTTTAGGGTCGGGAAGCCGCTGAGGCACTTCCTCGGGGACTACGATGTGTGCGACCCACAACACGTCCTGGTCATAACCCTAGGCTCCAGGGACGATGCCCGCCAGTTCTGCGACGCAATCCAAGACAAACTACCCTCCCTGCAGATCCAGGGGGGCCTATAATGTAAGCAAACCTTCTACAACCTATGTGTGTGCGCATCCCAGTGTGGGAGTCCCAGCAGGTCCCCTGTCATGACAGCAGCATATGCACGTTGCCTCATGCAACAGCTGCGCCAGTCATGGCGCAGCGCCCAGTCAAGTCATGTCCTAATCTATAGATGCGTGTCGTTCGCCAATAGCCGCTATCCAGTTGCTCCAACCGCGTTGCCGCCTCCTTACTCCACCATCCTCTGCTTACGCCGACGACCGGAACTGCGGCAGGGAAGGGCACAGGTAGCAGGGTATTGTGAGCTCTAAGACGCAGTCAGGCAGATGTCCTATGGTGCTGCAGTTCCCATCCGAACAAGAAGCACTCCTGCGGAAACAGAGCTTTCCTAACCCACCCAATAGGCCTTAGCCCCAGGGCGCACGTGACAGCAACCTCACAAGCAGGCGAATCGTGCAATGTGCAAGCAAGCTATAGCAGGGCGGCATGCTAGCAGCGCGGCCACGGGCGAGAGATGATGCATTGCTTACTACAGGTATCCTGCCCTCCTCCTTGCTGCCGGCTGGGGTGTGTCCTTGCTCCCCCTTGCTCCTCGACGACGACCGAACTAGGACGCTGTGCCACCCCCGCAAACCCCAGCAACGCCTGGAGTCCTTTGAAGTTGCCTTCAAAGGTTGTCCATCACCCGACTTCCTCCTACCTTGCCCACGACATGAAGGATGGTCACGAAAGCAATGAAGCCCAGGCTCATGGTAATGACGATGAACTGCGCGGTGAAAAAACGTAGTTGTCAGAGACCAGCTACTTGTAGGCCAGCTCTGAACACCTTGACCAAGATCGTGCTGCGGATCAGCATGCCCAGTCTCTTACAGGAGACATCTTCCAGCCGGGAGAATCATCCGTGTAGAAGTTCATTGCTTGTTGCTTGGCCGCGCTGCTGCTGCTGCCCGACCGCCCAGCTGCGAAACACAGAAGGGACACCGTGTTGAGGACGTAGCGGCGAACGGCTGGAGGCCGCCAGGTACAAAGTTAGCTGAAACCTACTTGGCCGCCGCCGAACAACTGCACCAGAGGGAGGAGCAGTCGCGGAAGACGCCCCGCGATTACCGCGGGCGACAATGGTCGACGCCTGGCTCTGGCTTGGCATGGTTAGGACCTTATGTGAATTACAAGAAGGGAGAAAGAAGTATATGGCACTATATCAAGTGTCGTCGAAAGTGTCAAAAACTGGGCAGCGGCGACTCTGCTACATTCCGGTTGCATGTACGGCACCCCTGGTGCCCCCCGCACATCCGCACCGTGTGCAGCCTGTACAGGCGCTCCCACCTTGTGCATTCAACAACACATCCATGCAAATCATCATGCGCTTCAGTAACAAACTTGCACCATTCTTATGAGGGCAAGGGCGCTACCCAAGCCTGCACAAGCTTGCCCAGTACAGAGTCCCCCAGGGGGCATGCCATGCAAAACCCCCCATTCTCCCACGTCACACACATACTGCACAAGAAGCAACTATGAAAACGGCTTCACAAAGGCATCATGCGGTACGAAAGGTCACATACGGAGTGCGCACTGACGCTCGTCCGGTCATACATGGAATGCCCACTGACGCTCGTCCGGCCAACCCTGCAACACGCACAACGCCCATGCCTCAGTGCACTGCTTGTTGCGCAGAACTCTGGCCTCCTCACGCGCAGACCACGCTACCTCCTCTGCTGCGGCGCATTCTGCACCCCTTCGGCGACGCCAGCACACACTAAATGTACAACCAAACCCGTAATACTCATGAAAACTTTTGAGTCCGCACGTGGGCTCTCCCGCACCCCCGTTCCCGCGCGCAGTGCTTAGCACGCACTTAGGTTTGCTTGCTTTTCACATTACCACCTGCCCACCAATTCCCGCCCACACGTCGACAGGACCAGCTTCTGCAACGTCCCTCTGTGTCACGCCCACGTCAACCCACCACCTGCAGAGCTGCAGTGCTACACCCTAAGCCACGCTCCTCAGCTTGCTGCCTATCCACTCGTGCACCGCCGGGCCCAGCTCTACGTGTGGACACCACCAACGCCTCCTGCACCATTCCTATGCCCCATGCCCCATCTTGTCCACCCACCAGCTTCACCCTAAGCCACGATCCGCAGCTTGCTCTCCATCCACTCGTGCGCCGCCGGCTTCAGCTCCGCGAACACTGCCTGTACAGCAGGGTGGGCCCACAGCGCCCGCCGCCACGCCGCCAGCCGCGGACACTTGTCGTACACGCGCCCCATCTCCTCCCTGAGCGCAGTACGGCAGGCACAGGGGGCATGGCAGAGCGGCACGCAAGGAGGCGCTTTGATGTGGCATATGCAAATGCGGCTAGGAGCGGCGCAGCCCGGCAAGCTTTGCCAGCACGCCAGCAGCTGGCTGCGGTACCTGCAATGACCCTGAACCCGAAGAGCCTGGAACGTTAAGGACCCACAGCGGTCACGCTGCGCACCGGTGGGTGTGCTGCTGCGGTACTCCTTGTAGCACACCCCGTACAGTTGCTGGTCTGCCAGGGCGTACCCGCTGTACAATACCGGCACCTCACGCCACTGCTTGCCTTAACGTGATACAGTGCGCTCTCACCTGTAACCGAACACCGGCAGAATGATCTCCGCGTAGTACAGCAGCGCGGGGTAGCCGCAGTCCCCAAGCGTCATCGAAAAGACCTGGTTGCCCCCCTCCTGCCCCTCGCCCTTGCTCTGCCCCTGCTCCTGCCCCTGCTCCTGCAGGTGTGTGTGGGGCAGCAGGCCCTCCAGCTCCTCCAGCCGGGCGAGGAAGGCGGCGGTGGCCTCCTGCAGGAGGGCGGAAGGGGGCGGGAGGTGATTGGTACGAATCGTACAGTGATTGGTACGAATCGTACAGTGGGCGGTGGGGGCCCCTCCTAGGCACGCCTTCTGTGGACCCCTGCTACGAAGGCGGCGGTGGCCTCCTGCGGGGGGCGGGGGCGGGATGTGGTCGGTGCAGTGAATGAGGTCGGGGACCCCTCCTTGGGGACCACTCCTACGGATCCCCCGTAAAAGCGCCTCCCAGGGATTCTTTGTGGGGGTCCGTCCGTGGGGGGCCCTCCTAGGAGTCCCCTATGGGTACCCCTCGTAAGGACCCCTCGTGGGGGTTCCTCCTTGGCACCCCTCTTCGGGACCCTTCTAGAGACTCCTCATACACCGGCCGCCTTCAGGGTCTGTGACGTTGAGTTTGACGTGCCGGAGAAACATAAGGGGCCGGCCAACCAGCGCCATGGCATCCGGCCACGCCTCCGCACGATGCCGTGACCCGAAACGTGCAGCGCCCAGAACAGCCATCATAGCCCATGGCATGGTGCCCCACCACTACCTCGGCCCACCCACCTTGATGACCTCCTCGTTCCGTGCAGCAGGTGCCACCTGCATAGCATGCACACGCATGTAGAGGTGTTGATGAACATGTCCCCTATACGAACCCTGTGCTACTCGCCCCATGTGTGGGCGAGTAGCACAAGCAGAGAGACACGGGCACTCGGGCAGCCAGGTGACCCTGCTGGACGTACGGTACGTCCTTGCCGAGGCCCTACCGGTGCCTTCCCGGCTACTGGATAGCTACCAATAGCTTCCGGTAGTAGCTCCGCACCCACACCAACACACACACGCACCTGGGGGTACAGGCGCCTCAGCGCCGGCTCCAGGTACAGGTCATGGTAGCGCGACAGCAGCCGGACCTGGGGCAGCAGCAGCACCACCACCACACCAGAACACGTCTAGCGGCACCGGTGGATACCGTCAGAGTGCAACGCACAATTCGCCACCAGCAGGGTGCAGCAGACTTTGAGTACCGGTAGCGTCCACGTGGGAAGTCAGCACGCACTTGAGAGGGGACCCAATGCCAAGATGCTGGAGAGGGAGGGTATGTGCATGCGCGCAAATGACGAGTACAGACTCACCTTGCTGCGAGCAAGCGGGTCTGAGGGTAGCAGGGGTTGCTGTGGGAAGGCGTCCTCCAGGAACTCCAGGATGACCTCGCTCTCCACCACCACCTACATATGGTATCACGGCCATCAGCCGGACACAAATTCTGAAGCTACATGCTAGGCTGGCACAACTGAAAGGCGTGAGGTTGAGATTGAGCGGTGCGCAGGACTGGCTGCGCGGCAATGGTCGCAGCAGGCACATGGGGATTGTGCTGGGCGAAGACACAAACCCATGCGCAACTGGCAACCCCGATAAGTTGGCACGGCCTGTGGCCATGTGTTGCAACGCATGTTCGTCAGTGAAGCTATGTGTGTTACCTCTTGTGTGTTGCTATGCGTGTCGTGAACCAGCAGGGTAGGGAGCTTCCCAAGTGGGTTGATACGCAGGTAGTCAGCACTTTTGGTGCCTCCGCACGGGAGCGTCAGCGTCTCCCAGGAGAGCCCCTTGGCATACATCGCGACTTTGACCTTGGATGAATATTCACTATGAGGATCATCGTAAAGCGCAAGAGAGTAGCGACCGCCCGTCCCGGCTTGCACTGTAGCCGGCGTCATCGCTCGGCCTCGCCCAGCCCGAAAGGCGTTGCGATCACGCAAATGTAATCGGTAACGGTTACTTAAAGCATACATGTGACTTATTGGATCTCTTGCAGTGCAAGGACTCGCTGTTGCAGGTTTGGTCTGCCACGTGTCGTACCAAGCCGGATGGGTGCCCCAAATCCGACGCACCAGCACGAAGCACGGAAGCAGGGACCTGATACCCATGGAAACCGCTTACCAGGCCCGTTGTTTGCTGATGTATGTACAGCATGGGCCATCGGAACTCGGTGCCTTACGGCCGCACGGTTCCTTGCACCCTTAGAATGCACAATTATATAGGACGGACAGGGGGGGTGTAGGAATGCCGAGTCCATGTACACCTCAGACCTTAGGGGCAAAACATCCCCTCCCCTTAGGACCCTGAGGCCTCAGCCCAGCCCAGCTTAACACGGGGAATGAACGCACTGCTTCCTGTCAGCTGAACCATGCGAGTGACTTGAGAAAGGGGCATGCCGACCTGAGCGAGCGGTTCCAGCTGCACCGCCAAGGGGATGAAGGTCACGAGCAAGGGTCCAGATAAACGTCCTCAGCTTACTGCTGGTGCCGTAGTAACAAAAGATATGGCTACGTGCGTCCGATCAGGGGGAGGGAATGCCGTACGGTGTGAAGTCTGCGGCGCAAGGGCACACCAGCAGGGGCTTCGTGCGACATGCCCATTACACCAGGGCATCCCGCCCCTGATTTACACGCACGCTGTGTGGTGCGGCCAACCACGGCCAACTTGTCATCATGTTCCATTCCCTGCTGTGTGCGTTGCCGCCCATGCATGCATGGCTTGCATGCCCCTTCGCGTGCGGTACGCGCAGGTGTCACTGGTGCGTGTGCCACCAACTGCCCCCAACGGTGGATCACGGTGGGGGAGGGCGCCTGCAACGAAACGCCGTGTCGTGTACACGTGCGAGCAGTTCGTGCTGCCGTGGTACGTGGCACCACGGCAAGGGCGGCGCAAAGTGATGAAGCAGAGCATGACCCCCGCCAATCCTTGTTGTTGTGTTGTGTTGAGCGGGATGGGGCTGGGCTCTGGAAGGGGACCAAAACTGTAAAACCATACATACAATCCTGTTGAAGGGCAGTGATTGATCCTAACAGCTGAGCTATCTGAGCTTGGATCGCGTGCGGAGGGCGGCAGGGGCGGTGACAGTGGCCTTGCTCATCACGGTTGCTTTGGCGCTATCCTACCATCACCGGGACGAGCAGTCGCGGAAGGGTTGCTGTGGCTGAGGTAGGTTTCATTCCCGATTCCAGGTTACCTACCCTTTGTGTTACCCCAACACCGAGTTGCACTGCCTTGCATTCCAGCATACCCTGGCTACAAGCAGAGACTTCATGCAAGCGGTGCTGCTCAGGGGAGGCTCCCCTGGTGCTGCTGCTCGTCCTGATTATGATAAGCTATTGACAACGCATGCCCTTGCCGTGCAACAACTGACCGGGTGATTGCTGCTTGTCCGATGACACCTGCCATTCATGGGACGCAGTCGCCCGAGGCTACCAGGTACCAGCATGCACACGGTACTGTTCGTGCAGCAGGCGCCCGGGCTCGTCACACCACCATGCCACACACCGCCACTGTAAACCTTCAGCCCTGCCTCACGCCCACCTAAGCCACTCCTTTCCGTACCGGCAACCCGTGGACCCATGCCGCCCGTGGACGCCAGCATCCTGGGTCCTCAAGCCCTAGGGCGGAAACTCCGCGCACCAGGGAGTCTCCCCTTTCGCCTTCGCCAGAAGACGTTTTGTTTACAACGATAGAGAATTTGCAGCTACCGCAATGTCACCGCGGCGTAAGCTGACATGCAGCACCTACGGCCTTTTACACGTTGCACCGTTCGCACAAAGTTTGAGCGCCGCGCCAAAGTCAGCCCCACCCACGCTCTACTTATGCACACGCGCCGCTCCAAACTCCACACTGGCACCGCATGCCTAACACTCGTGCCTGCAGGAACTACACACTGTTGCAGCGTGGATCAGCATGAATGCAACCGCTCTTGCGCGTGAGCCGCCCAGCAGCTGGCGGTTTGTCAAGCTACCTGACGTTGAAACACTGTGCCTGCGCATGCACTGCTTGGACTCGTTCCTTGATGCTCCGATTCGACAGAATGTTGACTGTACTGGTCATACAACACCTGCATCCCCTGCCACCACGCCACCACGGCACACCGCCGGGGCGCCCCACCCATTCTGCACTTCCTCACCCCTCACACCACCCTTTGCCGCTTTGCGGTTACCCCTCGCACCACGGCACCAGCACCCGCTGCCGTGCCAGCCCGGAGCACGTGTCTCCCTCTGGACCTGACCATGCATGCAGCTACCCCTCTCTCGGCGTGCAGTAACACTCCGGCTCCTAGTCCCAACCTCACATCCTACATCCCACACTCGGTCACCCCTCGCACCACGGCAGCAGCACCCGCGGCCGCGCCAGCCTGGAGCACGTGTCCGCCTCCCTCGCCGCCAGCACCTCTGGCGCAGTGGGCAGCAGCCGCAGCACCTCCAGCCGGTGCCCCTCCTGACCCTTGTACGACACCCTGTACGACGCCGATGCCGCCGCCGCTTGGCCGCCCCCGCGCTCCGAAACCAGCGCCTCGCCCTCTGAGTCGTACACCCGGGTGTGGCCCAACAGAGGCATGGCCCGCACCATGACGCAGGGGGCAGGGGAGCGGGCCACAAGGGTGCATGGTTTGGGCAGGCACAGCTGGTCCGGGTGGAGGTGGTGGGGCTGGGTGCTGTTTGCCGCTCCCGTCTCCGTACCTGGCCCGTCCGCCAGCACCCGGGCGTGCCCCACCGAGCCCTGCTGCTGCTGCTGCACGCCCCAAAAGCCGCCCCCGTCTCCACCTCCACCACTGCTACCCCCGCCGGGTCCCAGCATCCCGGCACCAGCGTACCGCCGCCGCCGTACTCTCGTCCGACTGATGCCGTACTTTGGACCCCCTTCGACTCCGCCTGGTCTCCATGCCCCCTCCCTCTCCCCATGTCCCTCCTCGCTCCCGCCCTCATCCTCCCCTCCCCTTCCCCCTTCCCCCGGCTCCAACGACCCGTACGGCGACCCCAACCGCCACAGTACGGTGGGCGCGCACACCGCGCCCGCCTTCGCCATGCCGGCCTCCGCCCACAGCATGACGGACCGTACAGTGCCACGTGTCGCAGTCATGAAGTGCGTAGGGCTGGTTAAGAAGGTAGACCAGCGGGCGCGCTGCGCTACCTGCGCGTACGCCCCGCGGCGACCCTCCCCTGGCTTGGCGGCGGAGGCGCCGCCGCTCTCATCGTCTCCGCCGTCGTTGGGATGGGGCGGTTGGACGTATCCCGTACCAGCAGCGTACGGCAGGTCACACTCCATGACGTCATACGTTGCGCCTGAGCCGCCGTCGCTGCTGGCGTCAGTAGCATTGCCAGCGGCGTCTGCGGTAATGCCGTACGGGAGGATGTCCCGTACGGTCTGCCGTACGGCCTCCCGCTCGCCCATGTCCAGCTGGTCAACGCACAGCACCAGGTGGTCAAAGCCCTCCCGCACGTGGTGCACAACCCAACGTGCAACTGACAGCCGCAGCGCCGCTGCCGCTGCCTCAACCGCCGCCATCCCGCTAACCGCCTGACCAACCGTCGCAGCCGCTGCTGCCATCCCGTCATCTCTGCTTGTTTCAGTCCCCGCCTCCGAGCCTCCACTCCGCTGCGCCTGCTGCTCCAACAGCATCTGCCTCCACCGGGCGTGCAGTGCGTTGCGCCTGTATGACAGCGGTACGGCAGCCTCCCGTCCCAAGACGCTGCCGTACAGCTGCATCTCCTCCCTGGCGGGCGAAAACACCCGTACGCCCGCCAGCATGTGGTAGTACTGCACGGACGGGTCGTCGTACTTTGCCGCATGCCGCGCCGCCGCCGCCACCAGCTCCCCAACCGCCCACGATTCCCCTCCGCCCGCCTCCCCTGCCGTACCGCTGCCGTACACCCGGGTCTCCGGCGTGACGTACCCTGACTCATTCTTAGGCAGCTTCTCGTACACGCTGTCTGACAACGAATACCACGCGCACAGCCCCGCCAGCACCCCTCCCTCCCACTCCCCTCCCACCTGCCCCTGCGGCCCCACCCCCACCCCCCCTCCCCCTTCCCCCTCCTGCCCCCTCCCGCCCGCTAGCTCCTTGCACTCCAACCCCAGCGCCCGCCGCGCCGCCGTTAGCCGTACCGCCCGCCTCAGCACGCCCGCCTCCGCTGCCGGGCCCCCTGGGGCCAGCCGGGCTATGAATGCTGCCAGCGCTGCCGAGTAGAGCATGGCGTCTAGTGTGTTGAGGGCGCTGATGCGGGACAGCAGGGGAGGGTCCTGTGCTGCCAGCTGCTGCATGTCGGGCCGGGAGGACAGTGTCAGGCCGCCGAACCGCTCGGCGCCCTGCAGTTGGGTGGGGAGGTGGGAGGGGTTTGGGCGGAGGGGCACGAGTTCGAGGGAGGGTGGCAAGGCTTGTAAAACAAGGTTGCGAGGGGTAACAGCAGCAGCCAGCTAAAACTGGTACAACGGCAGCCGGTGAAGGGGTTGAAGGCCACGGCCTCACCACAGTGTCAGTCTGCTGGAGCGCTCCGCACCCTAGGAACCCGGAACCTGGGGAGGATGCTACTAGGCTGCGTGGGAATGCAGCATGGCGAACGCTCACCTCGCCGCACTCAAGCTCCCCCCTGTGCCGTGCAACACCCACCTGTACCCATGCCAACCAGCCGGCGAGCGCCTTCAACCCAGACTGTCCCGCCTCGACCCCCACACCCCCCCGCGCCGCACACCCCCACCTCTGCGTTTGCGTTGACCGACAGGTACAGCAGGCTGGCTGTCCTCCAGCCGCAGTGCGCCCCCAGCAGTGCCACTGCGTAGTCAAGCAGCTCCACGGGGACGAACAGGCCTGCATGCCCAAATGGGGGCAGTGTGCTGCATGACATGCATTATACACATAAGGATAAGTGCTTGTTTAGACGTTACAAAGGCGGCCACGGGCCCGTCACCACTCCCTCCGCCTGCCGTGCTGTTGCCCCCCACCCAATCCTCACCGTCCGCCACCATCTCCGACGCTGCAAACTCCACCGCCCCCTCCAGCCGCCCCCCACCCATCTGACACCATCTCAGGCCGTTTCCGCCATACCCTCCCAGACCAACCTCCCCCTCACCATCCGCCACCATCTCGGACGCCGCCAACTCCACCGCCCCCTCCAGGCTGCGCACTGAGAACTCGTGCGCCATGCGGTTGCCGCCCAGGCCCTTGCCGGCGTATTGCTGCAGAGGAGGAGGGAGGGGGCTTGCAAAGTTGCCAGGATACCTTATATCCCATGCGGCAATCTGCGTGAGTGGATATCAAATGAAGCGACAAGCGCAACTGGGTTGTAGGCGGTTGTACTGCTGCAAGGGGGATCATGCCATGCCCTGCTTGCGTATTGCTGCGAGGGGACGAGGAGGGGCACGGAGGGCGGGTGGGGCACCAAGGTGATAGGACGGGCATGCACGTGGGTTAAGCGTATTGCGAACGGGACGCGGACGTGGTATGCCGCGCAGTTGCGGCGAAGGCCGGTGCCCTTGCCCTTGCCCTTGCCATGGCTGTGGGGGCCAAGTTATGAAGGTACGCACGGGACGTGCCAACAACCAAACGCTCCTAAGCCCCCAGCTGGCCACAGGGTATCCTGGACACACGTGCGTAATAGGACCTCGCACGGGACTCACCCACCATCATCAGGCATGCCGCCAGCATGGTGTGGGGAGGTGGGTGTCCTTTGACGGTAGCTATAGTCCACAGTTCCGCTGCGTGCTACCCCACACGCTCCAGCCTCTTTTTGCTGCTGCGCTACCCCCGGCACCTACTTTGAGCGTTACGGGATTGCCCTGATTCCGTGCTTCCGGCTCCGCGTAATAGTAGAAGTCAGAGATATACCTGCGGCCACAGCAGCAGGAACAGCATCAGTAGCAGTCCACTTGGGCAACAGGAGAGCTGCCAGTGCTGCTGCTTCCGGAAACCCCTGGGCCCCGCTCTCCTTCCCCAGCCCCTGCCTGTCCATGGGGTGCCTCAGCACCGTCACGAAGCCGTGGTTGGCCGTATCCCCTCCCTTCCCATTCCGTCCCAGCTGCAACCAACTGTGCATGCCATACCCCACACAGGTATGCCCACCTGTCCACAGGGTGCCTCAGCACTGTGACACAGCCGTAGTCAGCAGTGCCCAGCGCTCGGCTGTATAAGGCCCGTGTGGCGGCGTGTCCCCATGGGTGTTCCAATTACCATGCATACCCCATGCCCCTCCCCCTTCGCCCCCACCTGTCCACGGGGTGCCTTAGGACTGTGACAAAGCCGTAGTCAGCAGTGCCCAGTGCGCGGCCGTAGAAGGCGCGGGTGGCTGCGTGCCACGAGGCAGCCTCCGAGAAGCGGATGTGGCGCAGCACCACGTCGCTGCGGCCCAGCAGGTGCTCGGACTCCTGTGTATAGTCGGGGCGTGTGTATTAGCGCGTGCGTGGGTCAAGTGTCGGTTGGGAGAAGCGGATGTGGCGCAGCACCACGTCGCTGCGGCCCAGCAGGTGCTCAGATTCCTGTGTATAGTCGGGGCGTGTGTATTAGCGCGTGCGTGGGTCAAGTGTCGGTTGGGAGAAGCGGATGTGGCGCAGCACCACGCCGCTGCGGCCCAGCAGGTGCTCCGACTCCTGTGGAAGGGAGCTGGAGCATGTGTGTTAGCGGGCGTGTGGGTTACCGGGCGGGTGGGAGAAGCGGTAAGGTTAGTGGGAGTGGTGGGTCAACGCACTGTGTCTTAGCAGGTGTGCTCTAAGCTCTGTGCAGGACACGGTGGCGCCATGACCTACCGCGAATGACCCGGCCCCCGCTGTCTCGGGGACCCACCTCGTACTCCACGGTGAAGTGTTTGCAGAATCACATTGGTAGATTATGCATCACCGCTGATCAAGCATGCACATCCAGAGGGTACAGGCAACCGCAGGCGCCGCCCCTGCCGGCGCAGCAGACCCACCTTGTACCCCACGGTGAGGTAGTGGGAGCGCGCCGTGTAGAGGGAGCGGTTGGCCGCCACCGCTGCCCTGAACATGACACCGCCCAGCGTGGTGGAGCCGGTCTTGTGGGTCTGAGGAGTGGAAGCGGGGTTTGAGGCGGGTCAGTGAGAGGGGAAGCGGGTTGCAGGGGTCGCGTGGTGGTGCGGTGGAGCGGGTCTTGTTGGACATGGTGCACAGGTGTGGGGTGCAGGGGGCGGGGCGAATGTAGGGTGCTTGAGCAGGGGCAGGGAGGCGAGCGGCTGTTGAGGGTGGGTGATAGAATAGATGTGGGTGGGGGGATGGGGGGGCAAAGGGGGAGCGGAGGGCTGCTGCCACATTGTGAGGGTGCCTTCTTTGGTGTTGGGGGTTCAGGTCCACTGCCTCACACCTGGCGCAGCACGCAGCATGGCTGCAGCAGCCTACAGTTTTTGCGTTGCGCGACGAATAAATGATCCAAGAGTTGAAGCTTGTCATGTTGTTTACAATCAATGTAAGAGACAACGCGACGGTGGGAAATACGTTTACCTGCTACAGGTACCATGTGCGACGATGCGACCACTATCGCATGCTTTTGGACCTGCCTTGTAAAACGCTATCTTCTTGCAGTTGAACGCAGGCAAAATTGGGCCATGGTGGTGCTGCCAAGATCCTCCTGTTGCTCCTGTAGACAGCCCAAGGATGGCCGCGACGAGCAGCGCGAGCCATAACGAGCCCACTGTCATGTCAATGAAGCACTTTCAGTGTATCCTATACATTTATTTGATGGAGATGTTGATTCAGTTGCTGTTTCCGTGTCTCCCGGTTGTCTGCCGAGTCCATGTTTCGTGCAATTGTACAGTGTCCCTCACATGGTTATTGGGCAACGTGTGACACTGTACGCCTACTATGTGCTTCGGCAGGCTATCGGATAGACTCTAGCTTCTCCTTTCCGTGGTCACTTGGCCAGGTACAACTGCCACACAACCACCCCTGGCTGGCTAGACCAGCGTGTGTGTAGCCAGGCGGTAGCCTTGGCGGTCGCGTGGGCGTGTGGCCGTTTTGGTTCTGTGCTTGCGCTCCCTGCGCTGTTGTGACAACGCGTGGCGCGGGGTGTTTTGCGCTTTTGTCTCGCCCTAAGGGGTGGGGGCTCGTTTGGAGTGTGGGCCGCGGGTATGTTGCAGGAGCTGTTGGTTTGTGGGCGTGAGAGGCTGCCTAGGGCAACCCAGGGGAGCGTCCCCGAGGGCCACCTAGGCTTGCGCCGGCATTTTTGGGCCGTCTCTCTGCTTGCTTGGTGGAGTGCTGCGAGTCGGAGGGGTGTGGCCTGCTGGGCGTGCGTGCTTGTGCTCTTCTCGGGCTTTGGGCTCTCTGGTGGGGGTGGGGGGTACCGGGTTGGGGGTGCAGGGTGGGTGCCGCTGCTCGGCAGCTGGCTGCGGCGCGTTTTTGGGGTCTGGGCTGGGGGAGCAGGGGGTCGTGGGTTAGGGGCGCTGGGTGGGGGCTCCTTGCCTGGGGGGGCCGTCGGGCTTGCTGTTCGCGTGGCGCCGCTAATGTGCTTTTGACCCCGGCAGGGGGTCGGGCGGCTTGCCTGGGCCTAGGGCGTTTCCCGCGTGGCTGTCCGTTTCCTTGTTCTTGCTCCGTCCAGGCTTGGGCCCTGGGTGCGGCGCGCGGCTGTGTGCGTGTGGCCTCGCCTGTGCCGTCTTTCGGGTGGCTCTTCGCCCTTGCGAGGAGGGTGTGCCTAGGGGGCGTGCCCTTAGTTTGGGGGCCGCTCGCTTGCCTTGAGGTCCCTTTCAGGGCCTCCGTGCTGTGAGCCGGCTCTGCGGAGCGGCGTAGCAGTGTAACAACCGTACGACCCCTGGCGGTACGGGTGTCGACACCAGGTCCACACTTGTGTCCTGCTGGCCTCTTACGTGGCATCCGCAACCGGGTAGTTTCCGAAAAGACGTTCAACACTTGTTCTTGGAAGACAGGTGGTGCCTTTGTGCGGTGTCGTGGATTGGCGTGTGCTGTTCTGTCACGATCCCACGTGCCACGTGTCATTGCTGCAGTCTCACATTAGTTGCGCTGGCGTGCCTAGGGGGGCTCCCGTGGGCGTGCCAGGGCAGGGCCAGGACTCCCCTGTGCACCGCCCCTTGGAGCCGGACGCAACGATCTAGGTTAGTAGTGGCGCTGCTTCTCGACCAGTATCATGCAGTGCGGAGGTTGAGGGGCAAGGGGGGTTGGGGGCATCAAGCAGGGGAGCCCTGAGCGCCGAGCGAGACGGGTGGCCCAGTGTCCGAAATGTTGCGGCCATTGCCGCTGTCAACCAACCGCCTTTGCGCCACCCCCTGGGACGTCACATGTGATATACTCCTAACTAATTTATGGCTAGTTACAGAGGTGGCAGGCGCGCGTATCAAGCGGGTATTCGCGACGGAAACCTTGTCATAAATTCGGTGACCCGGGGTCGTTTTATGTGGGCAAATCGCCCATACACATGGAAGCTCTATTCTACATGTCATTTGCACTCTTCTAAATGCACGAATACCGGAGCCACTTGTTTGTTTATCGCGCATGCCCTTCTGCGTTCGGCGTGGCTTTAGTAGTGCACTTTCGGCGCTGCGTTCATGAGGTGATATAGACAGTGATGTTGTAATTTGCATCTCGTAATGTTCGATAGCTTTCTTTGCCCTCATTGCCAACGGGTGGCCCAGTGTCCGAAATGTTGCGGCCATTGCCGCTGTCAACCAACCGCCTTTGCGCCACCCCCTGGGACGTCACATGTGATATACTCCTAACTAATTTATGGCTAATTACAGAGGTGGCAGGCGCGCGTATCAAGCGGGTATTCGCGACGGAAACCTTGTCATAAATTCGGTGACCCGGGGTCGTTTTATGTGGGCAAATCGCCCATACACATGGCAGCGTAAACATGGCAGCGTAATGAGCGGGCGGTACAAAGGCGGCCGCGCCCTGCTTGCATCAGGGATGCATCAGGGATAATGGCGACGTCCTGTACGCTCCTGCAGCCAGTGGACGCTAGACGGGATGAGGCCGTGTTCCCACAGCGCCACAGGTCTTTGGCCTAGCTGCTGCGGTACCGGCCAGAATCAGCACCGCTGTCCCTGTCACTGCTGATCCCATGTGCCCGAGCATGTGCACCTCAAATGCAGGGCAAGGTATTACCGGTAGGCGTTCGTTGTGCTTCACGATCTTGAAGCACAAACAGGCACAGCAAAAGGGGGGGACGAGGCACAAGGGGCCGGGACCTGGCGGGACCTGGCTGTGGGCCTGTGGTAGCGAGAAGCTGAAGCCCGTGAGTCGTGGACTCAGGTGGACTGTACCTTGATGGAGGTGGTGACTCCTACCCGTACAGCGAGAGGGGTGGGAACCCCCGTGTCCCGGAAGGCCGGGACTGGCCGGGACGAGCTCAGTGTCCTGACCGGAGTTTGCAATCTGGTCTCTGGGCTGGGGTGTTGGCAGCAGGCCAAACCGTTCGGCATACCGGTGCGGGGCAACGCCCAGCACGCCAGCCTGCAAGCGGTTGCTTTTGGCGATTTACGTGTTACCATCGAAAAGTCGGCACAGGCCGTACCGACTGTTCAAAACGCGCGCACTGGCGGGGTATTGGAGGCTCGGAGCACGACCCACAACAGGGAAAATTACTGGACAAGACCCCTGCCTTGACAAGTCCGCAGAAAGCCCCCTTCGCGGCTACGGGCGATTGGAAACGCTGCAGGAATGTTCTGAACGGCACCGCGCTCGGCCTTGCACGCAAACGCCGGGCGATTTGCCACCATGAGACAGACGCAATTAAACTCCAAGAGAGCCCGTTCCAATTGCTGGGCCTCCCACTTGCTAATTTTTCGCCTTGCTGGACTCATGCAATTGTGGCCAACCGCGCGATTGCAGTATGACCGTCCACAAAGCAGCTCACGGCGTAGGGGCGCAAATACCACGCTCCTCCCGGCGCCGAGTGCACCGCACCGAGACCGCTTTCTTCTAGGGGAGCCTTCTACCGCTGACTCCGCCCCTAAGCACCAAAACCTTGGGGCAACCGGAAAACAGCCCTACCAACAATACTCGTGCAGGGCGTCGATCGCACGGCATGCCTTTTCTATACTGCTCTCCAAAACACCTCGCTCTCTCGGTCTCTCAAGGGCTAATTGACCCAACGAGGCCGAAGACTTGGCCACGCGTACGGCACGGCTTTCACACACCCAACCGCAGCTCAAATTGGGTGCACACACCAGGACATTCTGCTTATCTGTCCATATTACTACTCTCTCACACTTTCCACATGGCAAGCCACCGCCTATGAGAGGCTGCAAAGCAAGGAAACGACCGGACTGGGCCTCGTAATACGGAAAATACCCAGGTGCTACGGGACCTAAACCTGAACACCCCCACCAAACCCAAATGCCATTCAGCAAGCAGGCATCTGAACCCCACCGCCGCCTGCCCCTCATATGGCCGACCGCCAGTCCCCATAGTCCCTCCTAGTAGGGCTGTCCCCCGTGCCCCTGCTGCCATCCCCCGGCTCAACCCCGCCCGCCAATCCCCCCTCCAGCTGCTGCCTCCAATCCGCCGGAGAAGTGCTCCTGCCCGCCCCAGCCGTGCTCCCACTCCCAGGCCGCCCGCGGCTGCTGCTGGTGCTGCTGCTGCTAGGCCTCGTGAACATGCCCCTCGACCCATCCCCGTCCCCGTCCCCGCCCTTGCCGTCGCTGCCGTACTGCGGTTGCCGTACAGATGACGAAGAGGCGGCGGAGGCAGGGGAGGTCTTTTCTGCCGACCCGCGGGTCGCTGATGAGGAGGAGGATGGGGAGGGGGTGGGGGCGGGTGGCGAGAAGGAGGGCTGGGAGGCTGTGAGGTACTTGGGGGCGATGGCGGCAGCTGCGTCCATCTCCGACTCGACGCTCTGGGCAATTAGGGGGTGGCAGGGCACGGGCATTGCATATACGGTGGGAAGGGGTGTCATGCAGGTACCCCAAGAGCCCCCCCTTCACGTCAGCCGTCACCTAAAATGAGGTAAATGATGGGGGAATCCCTTCCCCAGGCGCCAACCTAGCCCAAGCACCCTTAACACACGCCGTCGGTGCACATACCTGGAAAGCCAGAAAAATAGCGCGAGAAACTCTGGTTTGCTGTGTACCTTTGCACGTTACCTTGGGCTGTACGGATAAATGTCCAAGCAACAGCGCAAGAAATTAAAAAACATTGCCAAGCTGCCCCATGAGCCGCTCCAGGGCCTGCTGCGCTCGGCAGGACCCTCCCTCCATGCGTGGGCTCAACATATTAACGTCACACACAGCCCAAGCCCAAACACTCGTCTCCACCCACACCCACCTGCAGCTGTTCCATGAGCCGCTCCTGCGCCTGCTGCGCCGCCAGTACCCCACCACCGCGCACGCGTGGTAACACACACCTAATACACACCTCCCGCAACCCTACCCACCTGCAGCTGCTCCATGAGCCGCTCCTGAGCCTGCTGCGCCGCCAGTCCTCCCCTGCGCACTATGTTGAGCGACTGGCGCAGGGAGCGGAGGGCGGTGCGGCCGCCGTTCATGCGGGCACTGCGGGGGAGGGCACAGGCGCAGGAGGGGGCCGTTAGGTTGGCAAGTTTGTCGGCAAGTTAGTTGGTACGCTGTGTCCTACGTCGTACGTCAGCACATCTGCCGTACCGCGCGTTGCGCACGTGCACCTTGCTTGGCGCCGTGTACGGCACCTCTGCGCAGCCGCACACGCACCGTGCCCCCTCGCTTGGCCTCGTCACGGCCGCGCACCTCACGCCGCCGTACTCCGTCCCTGATAACCCTGATAACACCCAATCGTAGCCAAGCATGGTACCGATAACACACCACTAACCTGTGCCATGTCCCACCCACCCGTACTCCTTGGCCAGAGACCCAGTGCGCTCAGCACGGTTGACCATGGGTAAGTTTACACTATCCACTGCTGCTATCTGCGCTACCCACCCGTACTCCTTGACCATCGCCCCCATGCGGTTCTCGTAGTCCTGCCGTACGCGCGCCGCCTCGCCCGCGCCGCCCGCCCCTCCCGCCCCCGCGGCGCCCCGCTGCTGCTCCGCAGACAGCTGAGCCACCATTGCATTGGCGCGCTGCAGCCGCTCGGTGAGCTCCGCGACCTGCAGTTGTAAGCAATGCGCTGAACAAACTCCGTGCATGTGCTCTGTGCAGCCTCAGTTCCGTGTTGTTGTTGTTTAAAAAGCGGGGAGCGTGGAGTGGCCACCATCGCGTTGGCCAGGGCCAGCCGCCTGGTTCCCCCCGTCATCTGCAGCAAAGCACTCTGTTCAATGCACTCCTGTGCAATTTTGAGCATGCCAACACACGTATGCGTTCATGTCCCCGCAACAGCATCGCTACACACGTCAAGTAATACACATGCGGCCCCCCCCCCGATCGCGACATGTACAGCTATTTCAGTGTCGTTTCACTCAGTAACTTCTTTCGCCCCCTGCCCCCCCACCTGCGCCAGGCGCACCGCCCCCGACTGCTCCAGCTGCACCCTTCCCAACACATGCACACGCGCAGATGTTAACACAGGAACACGCTAATACACATGCAGCACGTCACTCACCTGCGCCAGGCGCACCGCCTCCGACTGCTCCAGCTGGCGCTGCAGGTCGGCAACCAGAGCGCCGCCCCGACCGCCAGCGGCAGCCTGCGTGGGGGAGGGCGTAGGGGGGGTGATACAGTGCAAGCGGCATGCCAGCATGTTCGTCATTGCGACTGTCCTCCCAAAGCGCCCCCCCTTCCACCCTCGCCCTTGCAAAGCCACCCACCCAACTTCACCACCCTGGCCGCTGACCCCAGATCAGTGCCTTTGCTGGCTGGGCCTTGCACTCCTCAGTCCCACCGTGCCTGTGCATGTGCCCCCCCGTGCCGCTGCCCGCGGACGCACCTCCCGCCGCGCCTGCCTCCATGCTCGCCTCAGCCCGGCCCCCCGCACACGCCAGTCCCAGCACCCGTACTTGCATGCACACTCCAATTGTAACATTGCTCCTTATACACCACGCACACGCACACGCTCCTCCTCACCTCCCTCCGCGCCTGCCTCAGCGCCTCCTCCATTGCCGCCCGCTGCGCCTCTGCCGCCTCCGCCTCCAGACGCCGAGCCGACTGCTCCTCAGCCAGCGTGGACATGAGCCGCTCCAGGCGCGACTCCGAGCGCTGCACGGAAACGAAAATGCGTATAAGGCTATGTATGCAGCCAAACTAATGACCACAGCCGAATGGTTCTTGGACAGAACTTGGGCGGAGCTTGGTCTTGGGAGAGCGATGGACGCGGCCGTCGGCGATAAGGGTATGTGTTGAGTGAAACGTTTCCATGGCCCGAGCAAGAGGCGGGTGACCAAAATGAACCCGAGATCTCTGTCTGATGCGTCCCCTCGGGACTTGTGCGTCCCCTCGCTACTCGATGCCCACGCCCCTAGCGTCGGTCGTATGGCATGGGCTGGCACAGAGCGATGCCAATGTGCCCGTGCCCCACACCTTCCCGCTGCTGGCCCCTCCAGTTCCCGCCGTATACCCACCCCGGTGGCACCCCACACCCCACACCCAGCGCCCCACCTGCAGGCGCTCCTGGAGGCCCGCCGACTCGCCAGCCCGCTGCCGCTCCTGCAGTGTGGCATGTGGAGCAGAGGGGAGGGCGGATGGGAGGTTGTGTCTTAGCCTGGCAGGCGGCACAGCGGCAACCGAGATGCGCCTCCCAATCTGCAAGGGTCGCACGAATGCGTACTGACGCGTTGATAGCCGGATGGAGGCGATGGAGGCGCAGCGGGCGGCAATGGAGGCGGCGGCACCTCGTTACAAGTTGAGAACAGTACGTTGACATGTTTTGTCGCTGCTGTCGACCCACCGCCAGCAGGTTGTTGTACCGGTCCATGAGCTGGGCCATGTCGTTGTTGAGGTCGTTGATGGTCTCGCGGTACTTAATAACCGCCTCGGACAGCTCGCTGATGTCCGACACGTAGCCCTCCTCCGCCTGGTCCCAGCGCACGGCCTGGGGGTGGGGACACGCATATAGGTTAATACACACGGGTTATGCACGCTGCACCACCTCGAACGGCTCGTCCCCCCCTCTGCCTGGTCTCTGAGGGCGGGCAAGGGACAGCCGCATGTACTCGTTCGCCACCTAGGCCCCCGGTGCCCAACCTGCTCCTGCTCGCGCGTGATCGCCTCGTCGTACTTGGCCTGTACGGCCGCCAGCTGCTGCCGTACGGTGTCGTACTCTGCCGTGGCCGTCGCGAGCTGCTGCCGCGACGCGTCGTACTGCAGACGTACGGCCGCCAGCTCGTCCCGGGCGGCGCCGTACTGCTCGGCCAGCGAGCCCAGCTCGGCGTTGAGCTCGTCGATGAGGGACAGGCGAGACTCGATGGCGCCCATGGCCGACAGCTGCGATCGAAAAAACCAAACGACATATAAATGCACACAAGCTAATAGCCAATGACAGACGCAGGCATTTGACAGCATTCGGAAAAGGGCCATCAACGGTGGCATGGCAGGAAGCTGCAGGTGCACAAAGAACCTTCGTCCAAAGACTGCATCATTCCACATGGTGCAATGACCACCGACTGCGCTCCCTGGCAGCCACCACTCCACCGGCCTCTGCATCCTCAACCTCAATTTCCCACAAACCCACACCCCTCCCCACCTGCTGCTGCGCGTCCGCCAGCTGTCCCCGCAGCTCCTCCGCCTCCGCCTGTGCGGCCGCCAGCGCAGCTTCCGTGCGAGACACCTGCGTGGGGTGAAGGGGTGAACAAAGTGAACAAAGTGAACAAAGTGAACAAGGTGAACAAAGGACAGTGACGCAACGGCGCAGCAGTGGTCGTGGTACGGTAGGTATAAGATTGGGGTTGGAGGGTGGAAGTTTGCCGTGCTGTAATCACGTGTGCTGGGCCCCTGGACACACAAGCCAGAGTATGATCGACTTACCGGCTTCACTTCTTTAGTATCCAGCTCAGACAACAGCGCATGCCCCCCCTGACCCCACCCTCGGCCCCCCCCACCTTCTCCCGTAGCTCCTGCTCCCGCTGCTCTCTACTTACCGGCTTTACGTCTTACTACCCAGCCTCGGGAAACAGCGCATGTGGCCCTCCGACCCAACCCGACCCCCGGCTCTCCGCAGGTCGACTGTTTCGGATTCCCCTTTGCCGGTTTGCGGTTACCCCCAACCCACTCCCACCCCTACCCCTACCACCCCCGCCCCCCACCTTTTCCCGTAGCTCCTGCTCCCGCTGCTCCGCCGCCTGCAGCTGCCGGCCCTGGTCCGCAACACGAGACTGCAGCTCGGCAGCCTCGGAACGGGAGGCGCTGCGGGGAGAACCGGGGCAAATATGTTGACTGTTGATTAGTACATATTGGTTATGGGTGGCTGGGGGTAATTATGTTGAGTTTATGGTACAATGGCAGGGCTAGGCAGCGGTGACTGCAGCTCGGCGGCCTCAAAGCGGGAGGCGCTGCGGGGAGAAAGGGGGCGAAGGGCCTTGTCAGAGTCAGGTGAGTACAGGACAGCGATGGCATGAGCGGAGGGTTGGGGGGGTTAGGTGGTAGGACGCCAGGGGCCCCTTGGGCGTCGTATCGGCTACGCCGATCCTCGCATTCTCCAAATCGACATGGTCGATGATGGCACTTAAAAGATATGCCCAGCCCAGGGTTGGGGCGTGGAGCGAGGGCCAAGGCCTGCTGGAGGGCACATGCTAGGCAGCCTCGGAGCGGGAGAACGCACAGGACGCAGCCAGCGCACACCCATACCCATACCCACACCCAGGTACGGCCTCCGCACGTCTACACCCCCTCACCACAGCAGCTCCTCCAGCTCCTGCTCTATGCTGCTCTTCCACCGCCTTGCCCCTCGCTTGCTTACACACACGCCTACGCACGCCCTCACCCCAGCAGCTCCTCCAGCTCCCTCTCCCGCTCCGCGCTGGCCTCCCGCAGGTCCCCCAGCTGCCGGGTGGTGGCCTCAACCTGCACAGGGAGCAGTGGAGATGCCGTCTAGTCTGAGCACAAGCGTGTATAAGTCTGGCCGTTTGGACACGAGGCGGAGTCGGGAGGAGCGCCGCCACCCGTCGGAATGCGCGAGGAATGGACGGGCCAAGGCATGGCAGGACAAACCAGGCCGGGCCGCCAACAACCCACAACTCAACAGTTGAGTTGGAAACCGTAAACCGAAGAAAGAGTGGACGGGGCAAGACATGACCCATCGCACAACAGGCGCAACCCCACCTGCGCCTTTGCCTCCTCCAGTTCGCGGGCCGTGACACGTTGTGTGGCAGAAAGCGAGACCAGCTCGCCGTTGGTGGCCTCAACCTGGGGGGAGGAGCCGTGGGTTAGGGATGTGGTTTGGGGATGTGGGTTAGGGATTTGAGGTGCTGTGTGAGCACTCAGCGAGACCAGCTCGCCGTTGGTGACCTCAACCTGATGCGGAAGGTGTGGGGGCCAGGTCGTGTATTAAGGATGCCAGTTCGGCCGGTGAGGCGCTGCATGGCAGACATATGTAGGTCAGTGCATTATACTGTATTAACTGGGTGCCGTGCGAGTGCTGCATCTGCAGCTGCCCTCGCAGCCGCACCGCCATAGCCCCCCCGGCCCTGTGACTCCACGAAACCGGTGCGGCACGGAAATGCCGTGCATGTGCCGTACCTGCTCCCGCAGCTGCGCCTCCGTGGCCGCCGCCTGCTCGCTGAGCCGTGTAATCTCCGCCTGAAGCTCAGACACCCTAGCGGTGAGAGGGGCCGGGAGGGGCAAAACAAGAGCAATCCCCAGGCATGATGCTAGATCACACATGGACGGTTTGGAACGGACGTGGTCGAATTGATTATCAGGTTACGGTGAGTGTAGCGATGCAGTCACTTCAGTTTCAACAAGACTCAATAAGGGTGCCCGCCACCCGCCCTGATCCACACCCCTGCACGTCAACCCCAACGCATTGCTAACCCACCTCCTGATTGCTGCCTCCAGCGGGGCATTGATCTGCGCCCGGATAGCCCCAGCTACTGCCCTAACCCAAAACCGCTAATACACGCCCACACCCCTTTGCTAATCCACCTCCTGTTTGCTGCCTCCAGCGGAGCATTGATCTGGGCCCGGATGGCCCCACCTACTGCCCTAACCCACAGCCGCTAATACACGCCCACACCCCTTTGCTAACCCACCTCCTGTTTGCTGCCTCCAGCGGGGCATTGATCTGCGCCCGGATGGCCGCCACCTGCTGCGCCGCTGCCTCCTGCGCAGCGGCCTTGGCCTGGTCCACCTCGGCAGCACGGAGCGCCATCGTGTCCTGCCGGGGGACCGGTATGGACAGTGTCAGCCATTTAGAGTGGAGGAAAGCTTACAGTTCGAGGCTGCATACGGTATTAAGGTTTACGCCATCTTGTTGAACGGTTCGTAACAGATAGGTGTGGTGCACGCGTGCTGGCCTAATCCGCCTCGGCAGCACGGATCGCCATCGTGTCCTGCGGGGTACGAAAAGGATGTCATCGTTCCACGTCGAAGACACACGCCTCCGTGCCCCCACCTGCAGCTCCTTTATCTCCAGCTGCAAGCGCTGACATGCTGACCATGTCGCACGTCGAGCCCCGGTGCCACACATGCCGCTCCTTAATACACACCCACTCGTGCCCGCCACCCCACCTGCAGCTCCTTGAGCTTCAGCTGCAGCCGCTGCTGCGTCGCCACCGCAACCTCCAGCTGCACACCGAACGCTAATACACACGCAGCTCTTGTTACACACGCACCCATGCCCCCACCTGCAGCTCCTTGAGCTCCAGCTGCAGCCGCTGCTGGGTTGCCACCGCCACCTCCAGCTTAGCCGCCTGCTCCCGCAGCAGCAGCGCGCCCTTGTCCTTGGCAGCGCGCTCGGCGGACAGCATGTTCTGTGGTTCACGGAAGGTAGGCACCGAGCTTGGATGTGCAATAGGCAGGGTGTGTCTTAGCAGTGGGTACGAGGCAGCAGCGCGCCCTCGTCCTTGGCAGCGTGCTCGGCGTGTACGGGGGTTGTAGTCAACGGAGTGTGTATCAGGCAGGGTATGTGTTAGCGGTGGGTGCGAGATTTCAACACACATGCACCACCACATACCCGCAGCTCTGCCTGCTTGCCCAGAGCCTCCTGCTGCAGCGGCAGCAGCTGAGATACCAGCTCGTCCCTACCCCCACACCCTAACCCACACCCCGTGCTAACACACATGCACCACCACCCACCCGCAGCTCCGCCTCCTTGCCCTGCGCCTCCTGCTGCAGCGCCAGCAGCTGGGCCACCAGCTCGTTTTGCCGCTCCTGGGCGGTGGCCAGTGCGGCCGTCTGCTCGCGAGTGATGGCCTCCAACTTGGTGCTCGAGGTCTGGGGGTGAACGACAAAAGGAGGGCAAGCGTGTGAGCGACGGCTGGAGCGGGGGATGGGTGGCCAGTGCGGCGGTCTGTTCGCGAGTGATGGCCTCCAACTTGGTGCTCGAGGTCTGGGGGGCCAACGGTAAAAAGCCACGGGTAGTTGCGCTGGTACCTGAATGATGACTAGCTACCACTGGCAGCGCTATCCCCATGAGCAATACACAAGCTAGGGCAAAGACACTTGCGCCACTAGCTCGTTCTTACCACCACCGCCTAAGACACACGCTTACTACACACCTGCATTTGCTGCTCCCGCTCCTGCACCTCCTGCTGCAGCGCTAGCACCTGCGCCACCAGCTCGTTCTGCCTCTCCTGGGCGGTGGCAAGGGAGGCCGCCTGGTCCTGGGCCAGCTGCTCAAACTGCATAGCCGTCTCCTGCGAAACCGAGGAGGCGATTTGGGCAGAGGGTTACGTTTAAAACGCGAGCAGAGGGGGAAGGGCTTGTGAGAGGGATGCGGCCTGGTCCTGGGCTAGATGCTCGAACTGCGTAGCCATCTCCCGCCTGAAGAGGGTTGAGAAGTTGAGGATGCCCGCAACCCATCCCAATAATGCCCAAGGCTGCAAGCCCCCGCTGCAGGCCGGCCAGCCGACCAGGCACAGACCCTTACAAATGGTACAGGCCCTAATACACACCGTTAACACACACGGCTGCACGCCCACCTGCAGCACGGCCAGCTGCCCCTCCATGGCGTTCTGGCGCTGGGAGGTGTCCGCCTTGAGGGACTCGAGCTCCCGCTCAAGACGGCCCTGCATACAGGGCCAATGTAAACTAAAGGTTTCCGCACAGGAACGAAAGGGTTTTGCGAAGGAAACAGAGCGGAAGAAACGGATCGGCTCATGACACAAGCGGTTCGAGGTCCCGCTCAAGACGGCCCTGTGCGTAGCAATGCACACGAAGACGCGATACAGCAAATGCGAGGAGGAGCGTACAACAATCGAGGAGGAAAAGGTTCGAGATTCAGCAGCTCAATACCTCTGCGCCTTACGGTCAAGTTGTTCCGAAGTGCACGATTGTCTCGCGCCCCATCCTCACCCCTGTGTCCGCCGCCTCCTTCTCCGCCTTGGCCAACAGCTCGGCCCTGTCATCCAGCACCTCTGCACCTCCGCACCCCACCCTACCTCGCATTCCGCTGCCCTGCCCGCCTGCCACCCCCCGAACCCTACAGCGCCGCCCCAAGCCCCAAATGCCCTCAAGCTTCGCCGCTCTACCCTGTGCCCTGTTTCGCTTCTTGTTGCATGCCCATTTTAAGCCTTGTTTGCTACCCATATAAATACGTACCCGTGTGTCTGCCGCCTCCTTCTCCACCTTGGCCAACCGCTCCGTCAGCTGCGTCTCGCGCTCGGAAGCCGCGCGCAGCTGCGACTGCAGGTCCGACAGCTGCGAGCCGTACTGCTCAGCGGCCTCGCGCTGGGTGGCCTGCGTACGGGAAATACAGGCACACGTCTACCGGTGTGACAAAAGGCTTAAGGTATGTGCACGTCGTTCGCTTCCACAACTGCACGGCTTCGTTTTCAGCCTGGCAAATGCCGCTGCGTGCGCCCACCTGCTCCGAGCTGATGGTGCTGGACAGCTGCTGGATCTTGGTGTTGTACTCGGTCTGCACCGCGTCCAGCTGCGCGTTCAGCTCCTCGATCTTGTCCTCGTACAGCTGCACAAGGGTAAGGCAGGGTGGTTTTGAAATATTGGCATCTTGGTGTTGTCCTCATACAGCTGCGGTACGGTACGGCAGGGTTGGTACGGTTGGCAGGTCAGTTCGGCACAGGGTAGCCATGTCCGCCCATCTACAGCGCTCTGCGTTCCCACACCACACCATCCCCGCGCTGCCCCACCTTGATCGTCGCCTCGTACTGTGCGCTAGTGACCGTGAGGCTCTCCTCCAGCACCCTCACGCACGACACCCCATACGCCCGCGCCGCGCCCTTGCACAGCTGCAACCGCAGGAAATCCCCTCTCGCCCCCTGCCCAACGCACAACCCCGTGGCAACTCTGCTAACCTTCCCAATCAACCGCCTTCAGCGTCGCCTCGTTCTGCGCTCTGGTGTACACGGGCCACTCGTTCCTCCCCGGGCCCCGCATGCTTAATGTGCACAAAGCACATCGCAACCGGCCGCTGTCAAACACGCACGCATACACACCTTGAGCGTCGCGTACAACCCGGTGCCAACCCTGCACACCTTTCCTACAACTACACACCTTGAGCGTCGCCTCGTACTGTGCGCTGGTGGCGGTGAGACTCTCCTCCAGCTCGCTAAGCAGCTGCGCCTGGCTGCCCCGCGCCACCTCCAGCTCCGCCTCCAGCTCCGCCACCTCCTCAGCGCGCAGCGCCTCCGCAGCCGCCAGCGCCGTCTCCAGCTCCATCACCCGGTTGTCGTACAGCTGTCGCACCAAAACATAATACGGGATATATGTTGGTCTAGGGAGCTTAGTAAATATACACCTGCAGCCCGTTTTGCGCGCTGCAACTTCATGACCCGGTTGTCGTACAGCTGTTGTCCGTGCGACATCAATAATTCAGTAGTCAGCCGAGCAATACAGTGTTTTTGAAGCCCCGGGGTCAGTACGCAGCCGCAAATCTCATCACCAGTTGGTTGTCGAGCAGCTGCCATGTAGTCCTTAGAAAGCACCATCTTGCCCGTGTGCCGGGTCAATGTCAGCGTGAGATTGCTTTCGGTAGGCCCCTTGGACCCTTGGCAGCTGGAGCTGTTCAACGTCTGCGGAACCACAAAGCTAACCGAGCGGCAGGATACGCACCCTCGCGGCGCCTACCCTGCCTCTGTACGACACCCGCTGTACTACAACGCCGTACTATGCCGTACCGTAAGCGTGGTCTCATACTGCTGCGACGCCGCCATGAAGTTCTCCTGGATCTGGCTCAGCACCTCCTGCTGGTTCAGCCGCGTGGCCTCCAGCGCCGCCTCCAGCTGCCCCACCTCCTCCGCACGTGCCCGCTCGGCCGCGTCGAGCTGACGCGTCAACTCCGTAACCCGGGAGTCGAACAGCTGCAGTCACCAATGGAAAGGACATACAAGGTTTGCACAAGGTTTTCACAAAGCCATGCACGTGTGGGAAAGGACACGGGGCCAGTGCGCGCCCAGCTGTCGCATCAGCTCCAAAACCAGCCGTACTGTGTAGCAGCGGTGGGTCACTACTCGTTTGAATTCTGCCTGCTCGTAGCCCAGGCCGAAACCTTTTTTTGCGCCGACCAAAGGCAGTTGGAGGGCACTAACATCTAGCACGTTGAGACCTGGTACGGGGAATGCGGTGGAGCAGCACGCACCTCGAGCGTTGCCTCGTATTGGCTGGAGGCGGCCGAGAAGTTCTCCTCCAGCTGCGACAGCAGCGCCCGGCTGTTGGCGTTGATGGAGTTGGCGTCCTGCAGCTCGCGAAGCGCGGACTCGTACATCTGCGCGTGGGTTAACAGCAGGGCGTGGGCATTGATAAAGGGCTGAATAAGTAGCACTCCTGTGTGTAGCGAAAAGCGTCCTGAAGCTCGCGCTGCGCGGGTTGGTGTATTTCCGTTGGTTCAGGGCCCCTGCGTGGCCTGTTGGGTTGGCCCACCTGCTCGATGCTTTGAAACGCGCTCTGTAGCATGCCACTGGGCTGCTTCCTCCCCGTACTCTGCCGCCCATGGATTGTCACCCACACCTTTGCCCCCCCCCCTGGTCAGTGTCCCGCCGCTGACCGTTGTACTGTAGTGCTGCTCCATCACCAACACTCAAAACCATGGTCCCCACCTGCTTTGTGTTCTGCAGCTCGCTGTGCAGCGCCTGCGCCGTGGCCGAGGCCAGGCTGTCCACGGAGGCGGTGGCGTCCGCGGCGGCGGAGGAGCGGGCCATGGCCTCAGCCAGCTGGGAGCGCAGCGTCTGGGGGAGGGGACATTGGATGGGAAATGGAGGGGAAAGCGCGGAGGTGATGCGGGATGGTAGATTTGGGCGCAGGGGAGGGGATCATGTGAAAAGCAGTCTATGTGACGTCCCCATGGCCCCAGCCAGTCGTCTGCGTGGAGAAGGGATGCACGTGATGCGTACAAGCGTCATGAGATGAGAGGAACCAGAGGGATATTATTTGGGTGCATCGCGACCTGGACACGACCACCACAGCCCCAGCCATGAGCTGAGCCCCACCCACGAAAGCTCTGCCGCTGCACCCACCTGCAGCTCCTGTTTACGCTCCGCGTCCCTCGCCGCCGCCGCCGCCAGCCTCTCCTCCATCTCCACCACCGCCCGCTCCTTGCCCGCCGCCGCCGCCTTGGCCGCCGCCATCTCCGCCGCCGTCTTCTCCAGTTGGCTGCTCACATTCTGAAGCTGCAGCTGCAGCCGCTGCACCTCCGCGTTCTGGTCGAACGAGCCGCCGCCGCCGCCGCCGCCGCCGCCGGCGGCCCCGGCGGCTGCGCCGCCGGCCGCCGCTCCTGCGGCGAAGATGGACGGCGCGCCGCTGGCGGAGCCGCCTCCGGCGGCGGCCGTCCGAGGGGAGGCGGGGCGTGGGGGTGCGTTCTGCAGCTCTGCGATCTGGGCGGTCAGGCGCTCCTGCAGCTTGCGCAGCTCCGAGGTGTTCACCTGTGGGTTAAGAGGATGGCCGCAAGACACGCGTGTTGCTGTGGCATGTGTGTGCAGCGAGGTGGTTTTTAGAGTTGGAGCAGGGCCAGCAGTGCAGCTGTGTACGAATATGCAGTGCAGCTGTGTGTTGTTGACAGGCGGGTTGAGGGTCGGAGCTAGCGCGAGATTTGCATCACATTGCTAGTGGTGTGTGCAGCCAGGTGGTGTAGGTAGGAGGAGCGGGGGACAGCCGCGCTCTGTGCGTCCCCTGCCCAAAGTTAGCTCGAAACGCAGCCCCCAATGGTGGACCACACTCCCCCCCCTTCCCTTGGTGGACCAACCAGATGTCCATAGCGCTGTACGTGCACCCCACCCAGCGTTGCCGTGCTTCCCTGACGCCTCGCACGGTTTCCTCGCGTTGTACGTGCACCCCACGCCTGGCATTATCATTCCTTGGGTGGCATATGAGTCACAATGTCTCCTTGGATAGGCTTGGGTAGAATGCTTGCAGCCTGCCAGCGTGGTCCTTGGCACGCGCGCCCCCGCCCCTCTAGCCCTGCCGACCACCCACCTGCACCCCTGAGCCCTTGCCGGCGCCGTTGCTGCTCCCGTTGCTGCTGCTACTGCCGCTGGTGCCGTTGCTGCTGCTGCTGCCAACCGTGGGCCCTTGCCCCTGGCCGCCAGGCGCCAGCTGCAGCGGCGGAAGCTGAGCCACCGCAGTCACCTGCAGGCAAGGGTGCAAGTCTCCTTAACGTTTATTGTCATTTGTAACGTCAGCAGTCCTTCATGGGCCACATACCCTGCCCGCAACGTACCCTACCCCGGTTATGGACCCCCGGCGTTTCCCCGCAACGTGACACTGGCTTCACCCTGCCCCTAAGCCACCACCATGCGTCACATGCTCCAAGCGCGACTCGGCCGTGAGTCCCGCCTCAACAAAAACATGCTACCGTGCAGTCGGGCGTGGTCCCACGTTTCCAGCCCTCTCGGCTCGTGCCTAAGTCCCAAGAGGCCATCGCTGTGTCTCAGTCCGGTTATGGACCCCCGGCTTTGCCCACAGTGTAGCACTGGAACACATGTTACCGTACACGACAGGTTATCTACAGGTAAGCTACGCAACGCATGCAAGGCCAGACCCACCTGCGTCTCCTCCGGCCGGCTCCATGCGCACGTGACGGCCAGCCGCCCGCCGCCCCGCCCGCCGTGCGCCGCCAGCACCCGGTTGTCGCCCTCCTCCCACTCGGGGGACTCCCCTGCTCCTCGGACCACCACCAGCTGCACACACACACACGCAGGGAGGCGACGGGCAAACAACCTTGCATACAGCTCACTGCGTGCCCTCGCCGGCAGTGGTGGATTGTACAGGCGGAATCAATGTGGAGTGAATCCGACCTCCTTCACCCACGTTTGGTGGTCGTCACCTCCACCCCAAGGTCCAGGTGCACGTCCGCCCCCCAGCTGTGAACCCACGCTAAAACTTTAACCCACACCCCCCGAACCTCCTTCCCCAACGCACCTTGGCCGTCACCTCCACCCCAAGGTCCAGCTGCACGTCCGCCGCCCAGCCGCCGCTCGCAACTGCCGCCAGCGCCAGGCCCCTCCCCGGGTCCCACTCCCCCAGCTCCCTGCAGCTGCCCACCAGCACCAACCGCCCCCCGCTGGCGTCACCCCCCGAGGGTAGCGGCACCGGTGGGTGAGCCGGGACCAGGAAGCGACAGGAGGTCTTAGCAGGGGGAGGGTAGGACGGTACCGGTGAGGAGGAGGGGGAGGAGGCGGAGGGGGATTTGCTGGGCTGCTGTGGCTGTGCGGGCTTGGAGGCTGCTTTGTACCTCGCAGGGGGGCTGGGTGGGCGGCCGGAGGAGTTGGGCGAAGCTGGTCCGGACGCGGCGGTGCCGTTGTTGGACGAGGAGGGTGCTGCAAGTCGAGCGGGCACATGATTATATGATGCCAGACATGGGGCGTTGTTTGTCAGCATCGCATAAGCAGGTTTGCGTTCGGCTCGGAAGCTCTTCCTGTAAGCTATTGCCTACACCCGTATGCATGTCCGGCGGTCCAACACTGTGCGTGGCCTTTTTGATCCACAACTCTCGGCCGGCGGCCGTTGCGCACCTCCAGAACGGCAGGCAGCAGCCCCGCCTGGCACGCCCTTTCCGAGGCGGCGGGGCAGTGACTGTGTCGTACGTCAACCCGCCGTGTCGCCCCTGCCCTCTTCCACGCACCTTCCCCATCGCCGCCCCCCTGCGTCGCCACGCCGCCGTCCCGCGAAGACGTCCCTGCCGAGGCCTGTCGCACGAGGATCACCGTCGTTCACCGTTTCTCGCCATGAGCAACATGTCGCCCTGTTTAGGAGCTGCCGGTAAAAGTGTTCCCCGCCAGAGCCCCCACCCAAAAGCAGGCCTTCCGGCGCTTTCTCTCGGTTCCAACTCCAACCCCAGGTTCTGTAGGCATCAGCCTTTGGGCGCAGAACCACTCCTACCCGGCCCCAGCACCCACCCTCACCCTCATCCTCACCCCATCTTCACTCACACGATATCTCTTCCCCGCACCCAGCCTTGCCCCTTGTTCTCACCCTGACACGCAGCAGCTCCACCGCATGGCTGCACCACTCAACCCCTCCATCCTTGTCCTCGTCCTCTTCTCGCCCATCCCAGGCCAACATCGGCACCGCAGCTCCGCCCCATCCATCCTACTACGAACGCCAAGCCGTACACTCACCCTCACGAGCACGATCCTACAACGCCCGCCAAGCCTTACACTCACCCTCACGAGCAGCCGCCAGGGCCTACCCCCAGGCGCACCAGCCACCACCGCCGGCTGCCAGCCCACACGCCGCACTAGCACAGCCCCCCTCTGGTGGGAGCATGTGCTGGTGCTGGTGCAGCTGGTGGCGGTGCTGGTGCACGGCCCCGCCTCATAGGCGGATGCACCAGCTACATGGCCGTGCAGGTGCCGATGGTGCACCGCCAGGGAGAGTCCGGATGCAGCTGGGGTGGCAGTTGCTGCTGAGGGTCGGAGATGGCTAGCAGGTACCCATAGGGGAGGGGTGCCGGTGGTGGGGCGCGGGCCCAGGGACCAGGCCCCGCCCCGCTGCTGCCTCCAGGCACTGCCCTGGCATGACAGCGGCCTGCAAGCAGTGGGACGCACAGGTGGCATCGACCGCCAGGTGGTTCAAGGAGAGTCATGCAAGGTGGTAAAGCGGCGTCCGGCTGGATGAAATGATTTTACAGGTGCAGGCCCAGTAGGGCGCGCCTGGAGAGCGAAGGGGGCCATGATGACGAAGGTCAAGGGCCAGGTCAAGGGCCAGGGGCCTGACGCGGGCGGGCAGTGAACACGAGCGGGCGCCAGCTGTGCTGACCAAGCACTGTGTGCGCAAGATAGTGTAGCGGGGCTGGCAGGATTGACACATAATGTATGGATGTTTCCAGCGGGAAGTACACTGGTGTGTCGCTGCGGCCGCAGCCGCGGAGACAGCTTGCGCACAGCCGAATCGGCCCGGCCCGACCGCGCACCTTCCCGCCTGCACCGGTAGCATGGAGTTGTGACAATTGCCTTCCCTGGTAAGACCTGTTGTGCCACGGGCTTGATGGTGTGTAACTCTCTGCCCTGCCGTGTGTATGCGTTAAGACCAGCCGCCGTGCTACGCCTGAATGTCTCTATACCAGAATATAACAGAGTTCCTGATCGTGCGTAAAGCACTGCTGACTAGAGCCCGTCACACAAAATACCGGCGGGAATGACGGAGGAACAGTGTTCTTCAGACGGAAGAAGGTTTCCGTCCGGCGGGCTACTGACAAGTTATGTCATGGTTTGATATTGCATAGGCGTGAGGCACATGGGGTAGTGTGGCGTGGGGAGTCAGGTCCACGGTGTAGCCCACTTTCAGCCGATGGCGCAAATGGCGCGGAAGGTCCGCATCGCACCAGCACGTCCCAAGGGGCCCTGAGCTTCTCAACGAGAAAGCAATTCATGAGATTATAGCCCCGAGCTTACTACGCACCCCGGGCAGTCAGTGTTGTTTCGATTGAAAAGACGCTTTTTGCTTGTCCTGCAAACCATAGCCCGCTCGGACGGCCCCTTATGAAGAAAACAATCTCAATCACTTAATTCTTTGTCGGCAGTATGTTGAACCAGACCCTTTTGCGGGGCTCAGCGAGTGCTGGCACAAGGGTCACTCAGCCGCCTGCTGCGGGCTGCGCTGCGACCGCTGCTGGCCGTCTTGCAGCTTGCAGTGCAGCTACTTCCTCACCGATCTGGGTGCTGGGCTCAGTCGAGGGCCAGGTAAGTATGCCTCCGGCTGCTGCCTTGGGCAGGCTCCATGGCCATGAACCTTGCTGCCCCACCGACCAGGAAGGCTAGCGCTCCGCTGCCTTACTGCAGCACTCACCTCCTTCCCAATACCCACCAACGTTTACAAGCCAAACGCATTGAATGTGATCCCTCACCGCGAGCTGCTCGCAGCGCCAGCGGCCTTGGGGGCCCACCACACCTACCACCCCCCAACACACCCCCTGAACCCCACAGACACCCGTCTATGGGCCCAAACTGGCTCCTAGACAGAGTGCAGGAGCCATTGGTATCCACCCCTGCCGTGCCTCCGCCCTTGGCGGAGGCCGGGGTACCGCCCCCGCCGCCCATGGCTCCTCCTGCCTCGCACCCCCCAGCGCCAGCGCACCAACCCGCACCACAGCCCAACCGGAGCGTATAGCACCCCTGGCCACCTCCCTTTGGGGGTCCCTACCAGTGGCTCACCGCTGCCCTGCTTCTGCTCCTGCCTGCCGCTCCACCGCCTACTCCTCCTCGTCCGCCCAGTCTGCAGCCACCAGCGTGTGTGTGAAGTGCGGCAGCGGCACAGAGCCCAGCTGCTCGCCCTACAGCACACACAGCTCCACCAGCAGCTGCAGCAGCAGCAGCAGCAGCAGCAGCAGAGCCACCCGGACACTCAACATCCACCCCCGCGCCAGCCGAGCCACCCCACACCCACACCCGCTAGGCCATGCAAGGGAGCCCCACAGCAGCTGCTCCCTGCCCCACCAGAGGTGTCCTCCCCTAGCGGCCGTAACGGCATCTGCTGCTGCTTCGGCGGCGGGGTCAGGGGGAGGTGGCGGTGGGTCAGGCGGCGGCGGAGGCAGTGGGGGTGGGGGCGGGGGTGGGACGGCGCATGGCGGGCAGGCTGGCGGAGGGAGCTACCAGCTGCCAGCCCACTGGCGGGACCAGATGGATAAGGCGCCGCTGGGCAGGAAGCGCGTGCTGCAGAGGTGAGTGGTGGGGCTGGTGGCGGTGTGGGGACGGGGGTTGCTCGCTGTTGAGGTGGTGAGGTAGGCGGCAGTGGGGTAGTCGTGCGATGTGCGGTTTGCGCCAGGGCATGGACATGTCCGTCGTGCTGGTGCTGATGCCCACGCTGTGTGTGGATACCCCGGACCGGGAGTGTAAAATGGGGCAAGTGTTACGCTGGCGACGTGTGTTGTGGGGTCGGCGGGGACGGAGTGCTGTGTGGCAGCTGGTGCTCCGGCGGGTTGGGTCGGTACTCGGGTTCGGGCAGCACCCTCTCTTGTACAGCTTTAGGGGTGCCGCAGAGCGGCAACGGGCGGCGGGCCGAGGGCAGTTGTTTGGGCTGGCCTGTCGGTATGGGAGCTGGTCTGCTGGTGGCCGGGTGGGCCGGGCAAGCTGGTAGCTGGTAGCAGGCTATAGCCTTACCTGTGAGCCAGGGTCCTGCGGGGGGTTAATTACCGAATTCCACCGGAAGCTGCCCTCTAAGGCTCCGCTTGTACACGCGTTTCCACCCAGACTGAGCAGAAAGGGCGCGAAGGGCCACGTAGCTGGGGTCACGACCAGCGGGTAGAGGGCTTGGCGCCACAGGGCTCACAGCCCCTCGCTGTGCAGTTCCCCGTGCCCGCGAGGCATGCGGCACGAACCTTACCTGGTTTGCCTCTTGCACACGCTGGTGCCGTACCTGACCTCCTTACACCCGGTGCCGTACCGTATTCCCGTACAGATACTACGGTGACGTCATCGCTATCAACGCCCTGGAGCCCGACATGCGGGCGCTGACTAATGCGCAGCTGCGGGCCAAGACAGGTGGGGCGGTTGGTGGTTAGCCATTGGGGTTTCGGAGAAATGGCAACGGTGGTGGGACCGCGGTACGCACGGGAGGACAGGGCGAGTGGTTGGGTTGGATGGGATGGAAAGCGTGGGGTGTGTACAAATGCAGTTGCGGGGTCACAGTAGCATATTACAAAAGACGTACTAGTTACAAGCAAGCGACAGGTTGCTATCCTAGTGAAGCGTGGGGTGTGTGGAAAGGGCAGGGGCGTGGGACAGTGGGCGAAGACGGGTGCCTGCTTGTTATTCCTTGACCAAGAGCCTGTGCCGAATGCGCAACTCGTAGTATGACTTTGTGCCGTTGCAAACACCTGCAGCGGAGTTCCGGGCGCGGCTTGCGGCCGGCGCAAGCCTGGAGTCTCTGCGTGTGGAGGCCTTTGCGGTGGTGCGGGAGGCGTCGCGGAGGGTGCTGGGCATGAGGCACTACGACTGCCAGCTGGTGGGTGGCGCAGTGGGTGTGGGGCACGAGTGTTGTGGGTAAGCCTACACGACGACTGACAGCTTGTGGATGGTGCACGGGGTGTAGGGTGCGGGTGTGGGTTAGCCAGTAGCCGGTGGGTGCACGGGGCTAGGGTGTGGGTTAGCGACTGACAGCTGGTGGGGTGGACGGGATGTGGCTGTGGGTAAGCCGGCACTACGGCTGCCAGCTGGTGGTTGGTGCACGGGGTGTGGGGTAGGGACCCTCTGCTGTTTGCGCGGTCTACTGGGTGGTCCATGTATCACCTTGCAGCAGCCTGGGCCGGTGCACAGGCCCGCCCAGACACGCTAATCCACAAACGTGTGCACACGTACAGCTGTTCCTCCCCAAGTTGGCGGCATTGTCCTGGCTGACGGCCAGGTGACGGAGGTGCGCCACGCTGAGCGCTAATACATACACGCTAATACACGTGCCCCCAGGTTGGCGGCATGGTGCTGGCTGAGGGCCAGGTTGCGGAGATGCGCACGGGGGAGGGCAAGACGCTGGTTGCCACGCTGCCCGGCTACCTGGGGGCGCTGACGGGGCTGGGTGTGCACGTGGTAACCGTCAACGACTACCTGGCCGCCCGCGACGCTGCGTGGTGAGTGTTCAAGTGGTTTGGGATGGGAGGCGAGGCGCGGTTAAGTGGAACAATGGTATGCTACTACCGGTACCCGCGGCGCGGTACGCGTTTATCAAGGGGGTTTGGGGTGGGAGGAGAGGCCACCAGGCCAGGTGCGTGGCACTGTGTAGGCTACTACCTAGCGGCCGGGACGTGGCCTGTAGTGCAAGTAAGGCACATGTCAAACCACAGTAGGGCGAGTAGGGCGCGTCCGGAAGTCAAAGGGTACGAAACTGTGAGTTACGTATTTAATGGGCCGCCTCGCCAGCTTGCAAGGATGGGCTTGAGCGGCGCCGCATTGCAGGGCAACAAGGGAACGCTTACACGGTGTGGTGTGGAGTGGCAGCAATTTGCTTGGAGCGAAGCATTATGACAAGCCGTGTGCTGCTTACATGGAGGTGATGCTGCATAATGCGATGTTGCTCGACCCCGCAGGATGGGCAAGCTGTACCGCTTCCTGGGCCTGTCGTGCGCTGCCGTACAGTCCAGCAGCAGCCTGGCGGCGGCGCGCGCCGCCTTCGCCGCCGACGTGACGTACGTGACGGGGCAGGAGCTGGGCTTCGCGTACCTCAAGGACAACACCGCGCTCAGCGCGCAGGACCTGGTGGGTGGCATCATGCACGACATTATCAGCAACCGGATGCGCTAGCCTGGTCGATTCGATTCACACCAGCCTTACCAAAGCTCGTACTCGCAACGACCTGTACATACGGTATGCATCCCAGCTAACCCCGCTGTACCACATCCCCTGACTATCAGACACTTCGCGAGCGGTTCCACTTCGCCATTGTGGACGAGGTAGACTCCATCCTCATCGACGAGTCGCGCAACCCCATGATCATCAGCGGCAGGGGCAGCTGCGACACCAACGTGGTGCAGCTAGTGGACAGGGTGGGTTAGCGTGTGCGTGGCTTAGCACACACGAGAGGCGTCATTGCCAGGGGCGGCTGCGACACCAACGTGGTGCAGCTTGTGGACAGGGTGGGATACCGTCACGTGCGCGTGGGTTAGCAGGTGTGCGCGTGGGTTACCACATGGGCCACACAGAGAGCGGCGGCAGGCTGTACCAACGTTCACCAACCTGTCTCGTTTGTATAGCATGTGCTTAAGCGTGAAGGCAACCTCAAACTTCAATGAATGTGCGCGAGCTGATCCTTCCTTCGTTTACAACTCTCCCCCCGGCCCACAGGCGGTGCGGCGGCTGTGGAGCCAGGCGCAGCAGGAGGTGGCGGCGGGGCTGGCGGCGGTGCGGCCGGGCAGCCTGTCGGACACGGACCAGCGGAAGCTGGAGAAGGCAGTAAAGTCCAGGTGGGGGCTAGTCTTTACGGTACCGAAACGGCAAGCGTCGCCTGCGCGCGGTACGGCAAGGCACATCAATGTCCGGTAGCTGGGGTGGGGGCCAGTGCTGTACGGCATGCGGCATCGCACGGCAGCCGGACGAGCGGTATTGTACGGTACGACGATGCTGTTCGGCGCTGGCATGACATGTCTAGAATGTGGTTAAGTACAGGATGGGCAGGAAAAGCTGCAGCTGAGGACACGTGCCGTATTGTGGCGTACTGTGCCGTACTGCTGCAGGTACTACACGGTGGACGAGAAGACTCGGACGCTCTCCTTCACGCAGACGGGCACGCACCTCATCTTCATGTACCTGCGTGAGTGGGGATGGGGAGGGTGACGTGGAGTAGGGTGAACGAATAGTTGAGGAGGTGCATGTCGGAAAGAGCCAAGGGAGTTAAAAGTTACAGTTGTAGGCAAGTGAAATGGGCTTCGCGGGCCTACTGTGGGGCTGTACATGCCTCCGGCCGTCGGGCCTATGTTGCAAGCTGGTAACCGGTTTGCTGGCCGTTAGCGAACCATCCTCTCCCATCCAACAGCCTCCAGGCGGTCACTTGTCTTACGTTACGCTACTTAATTGACCTACTTTGATTTACATACCCTGTACTGCACACGTCTTTACACGCTGTACGCTTTGTTCCCGGCCCCCCAATCCACGGCCCACCCCACCAGTTGACGAGGGTGCCCAGTTCCGCGACCGCCACCCGGGCGTGAGCAGCCTGTGGGAGGAGGACATCCCCTGGGGCCGCCTGGCGGTCACCAGCATGACGGTACGGCACGAATCGTGTGTACGGCTGTACGGCATGCACGTGGGGTTTGCCCGTAGATGCGGTGCAGTAGGCACAGGCTCGGCACCTGGTACCGGATGGCAGGCGAAATGTGGGAGTTGACATGGGGCACGCTTGGCCCCACGACACAAGTGAACGTGTTCAGTACGCTTCTGCCGCCGTACACTGCGCTGTGCCGTACAGGCGTACGAGCTGTACGTCAACGGCAAGGATTACATTGTGCGCGACGGCGAGGCGGTGATCGTGGACCCATCCACCGGCCGCCTGAGGGCCAAGACGCGATGGCAGGGGGGCGTGCACCAGGTGCGGAGTTGGAAGGGGTCGACGGGGTGGTTTGGCGATCAAGGTACCAGTTTCGCTGACGGGCAGAGAAGCCAACGTACACCCGAAGGAAACCGACAGCTGTGTTGGCCAAGTGCGCCGTATTTTCCCTAACCGTGCCTCTTGCTACTGGCGCCTCCTTTGAGATCACTGATGCCCCGAGCACGGCCCACACCCGGCTGTGTGTGTCTGAAATGTTAACCCACGCAGGCTGTGGAGGCCAAGGAGCGGCTGACGGTGCAGGCGGAGAACCTGGTGACCGCAACCATCACCTTCCAGCTGTTCTTCCGGCAGTACGAGCGCCTGGGGGGCATGACGGTGGGTGGGTCATTAACATGTTGCACACGATGTTACGCGATGGGCTGAGGCGCATCGTAGCATGATCTACAAGCGTTGAAGGCCTCACCAATGACAGGCAGTCTTTGTGCCCATTGGGCCACATGCACGCCAAACGGAACGACCATCCACGTCACAGGCCCGGTGGTTTCATGTGTTTTGACTGTCGGACGCGGATGGTTTTGCCTGCCGTCACTAACAACGACCGCCGTCCGCCTGCACCTGGCATCAACCGACCAGCCAACCGCTTTGCCCCCGCCGTACTGCAGGGTACGGCCAGCCCCGCCGCCGCCGAGCTGTTCGAGCTGTACGGCCTCAAGGTGGTGCCCGTACCAACCAACAAGCCCAGCAGGAGGGTGGACCACTCGCCAAGGTGGGTAGAGAAGCGGTTGCGGGAATCGGATCACATAACTCGGATACAGACATGACTTTTAGTTACAGAGCGAGAGTCGTCACCAAGGTTGGCACGACCTGTGGTGGTGCTGGTCGTGGCTTAAGTAGCGGTAGGCCTCAGGCGCGACGTGCGACACCACGCAACCAGGGTTCGTCGCCGCATTGCGTCCCGGCTACTAGCAGGTACATGTTTTGCATCATGCGTAGCCGCACGAGCTCTGTTTGCCTGGCTGCTGGAGCCGACGCTGGACATGTCAACACCTCCGTCAAGATCAAGTTCCGCCCTACCACGTCACGGCTTTGTGTTTAGGAGGGTGAAAATGTATTGCACCCGCTTGCTGTCGCCCTTTTCCGCAGGCTATTCATGGACAAGGCCCTCAAGCTTCACTGCCTGGCCTCGGAGGTGACGCGCGCGGCGGAGCAGCAGAGGTGCGCGGCCAGGATTGACGTAAGGGGCCTCTGCACGCCGGTGTGTGCTAGCGCTGTTCTTTGCAGGGCCTCTGCGCATAGGTGCCACCAGCAGCAGGAGTCCGATCTAGTACCCCGCTACTGTACGTCGCACTCTCTTGGCCAGTCGCAACCCATGCACCCGTTAACCCACACACCCGTTACCCACGCTCCGCAGGCCGGTGCTCATCGGCACCACCAGCGTGCAGGAGTCCGAGCTCGTGCTCAACTACCTCAACGCCACAGCTCTGCCCGTACTGACGGCGGCGGCGGCGCGGCGGCGGGCGCTGGCGGCGGCGACGGGCGAGGGCGGCGGCGGCGGCGGCCCCAAGCCACGCATCACGCTGCTGAATGCCAAGCCGGAGCTGGTGCGGCTTGAGGCGCAGGTCATCGCGCAGGTGGGCGCGGCTGTGTATTAAGGGTTGTGGGTTAAGGGCTGTGGTGCTGGAAGGAGTTGGTCAAGCCGGAGCTGGTGCGGCTAGAGGCGCAGGTCATCGCGCAGGTGGGCGCAGCGGTTGGGGCCGTTTATGACGCCGTACCGGTATGTGCCGTATGCTTCACCGTCGCCGTTTGGCCCGCAGGCTGGCCTCCCCGGCGCTGTGACCATCGCCACCAACATGGCGGGCCGCGGCACCGACATCATCCTGGGGGGCAACCCGGAGGGCCTCACGCGGCAGGCGCTGATGCGGCTGGTGTACAGGAGGCTGCTGAGGGGTGGGTTAACGTGGCACGGGGATGGAGGAGTGATCGTGGGTGTGCACAACACAGTTGGGCGCTGGTGTGAAACCGGTATACAGGAGGCTGCTGAGGGGAGGGTAGCGATGGCGTATGTATTAAGGGTGTGAGTTGATGGGTTTGTGAGTGTGCGACAGGGCCCCGTGCTGGTGTACAGAGGCTGCTGAGGGGTGGGTTAACGAGGGTTGGGGATGGAGGAGTGACGGTGGGTGTGCACAACACAACTGGGCGCCGGTGTGGAACCGATATGGGGCAGGGGAATATGGGGTGTGTGCGCGTGCCTTAATGTGCTGTTCCATGGCTGGATGGCTGGATGGCTGGGGAGGCGACGGGCAAGATGAGGGCCTGGGCCAATGCTGGTGCTGCATCGTGCCCGCTGCCGGTATCACCAACGTGCGTCGCCCTCCCTCGCCCTCTCTTCCATGCCATACAGCGGACGAGCAGGAGACGCTGCCTGCCGTACCTCTCACCTCCCTGGACGCGTACGACACAAACGACTTCGCGGCGCTGACGCGGTAAGCATCGACAAAAGAAGCTTTTTCGCAGTGGGGACACGGTGGGCATTGGCAATCGCCATTCAGAAGTTTTAGCGCCCTGTCGTGGTCTTGCCGACCGCCTTCCTCGCTCCCCCAGCTGCTCCTTGACCTCCCGTCATGCCCTTGCGTCTCCCTCCAAATCCCTCCCCCCCCCCTTCCCGCCACAGCATTCCCTACGCCACCCCCGAGGCCCCCCACGCCGGCCTGCCCCGGCCCCTGCACGACACCATCAGCCACGCCATCCTCATCGCCTTCGCGTCAGTGCCCCAAGGACAGGGGATGTCCTCTTCCTTTGACGGCTCTCTGTCCGGCAGCGTGGACCTGGCGGGGCCCGGGGCTCGGCGGGGCTTAGCTATGAGGAGGTGGAGCAGCTGGCCACGTGGGTGCTGGACAGGGCGGAGGTGCTGCGGAGGAAGGTGGGTCGCTGGTATGCCATCCGCACCTTTGGGGCCGGACGGGGCGGAGGAGCTGCGGCGAAAGATAGGTGTGCTGGTCTGTGTCAGTAGCACGGGGTTCAGCCGTGTGCCAGGGGCCTGAAACAGAGCTGCTCAAGGGGTCAGGGTGGAGGACTGGAGGTGCTGTCACCAAAGGCGGGGGAAGGTGGGTGGCCAGCCAGTATGAGTCCGTAGCATGGAATTCAGGTGTGGAAGGGGCGATAACCGGTACTGCCGAACGGGGCTGCAAGGGTGGAGGTTGTCAGGGTGGACGTTGTCAGGGTGGAGGTGCTGTCAGCAAAGGTGGGCGCCCCATCGTGATAAGGGGAGGTTAGGAAGGTTTGAACTCCTGGACACAATGGAGGAGCGCAACAGGCAGCTGGTCTTGTGGGTTTGCTGCAGGTCAGGATGATGGGGGAGGGCCATGCTGGTCACAACTCACAAGCAGTCCCGCTCGCCGCGCAAACGCGCATCACCTAAACTCAGCCCAAGACCCCATCCCACCTAGCCAAACCACCCTAAACCCTCCCCACTTCCTTTTCCACCCCCCCCCCCTGTGCAACAGGTACGGGGCGCGCTGCGCCGTACGTACCGCGAGCACCGTGGCGGGCTGGAGACGCTGTCGTACTCGCTGTGCGTGGCGCCCGCCATCGAGGCGGTGTTCCGCGAGCGAGAGAAGGAGATTGAGGATAGGCGGCTCGCGGCGGCGGCGGCGCGGCAGGTGCGAATGCGGGGCTGACTTTCGGGTCCTTGCTTGAATGGCCAAGACTGATGCTGAAAGAGTGGTCGTGGACTGGGTATTGTGTTTGGACAGTAAAAATCCGGGGACCGTTAGATTGCGGTGTACGTTCGACGCTTAGGGTTAGGCAGGCTGTCATTCTCCATGCAGCAGCACCCGATATTGTAGACAACATAGACGATATACGATATACGATAGACAATATGGACAAAATACGATATACACAGGCTCGCCTGCTGCACGTTCACCCCCTCACCAGGCTGCCGCCAGCGGTGCATCGCTCATGGGCTCCTTCACCGACGACGAGGTGGCCACCGCTGCGGCGGCAGCAGTGGCGGCCGGGGCAGAGGGCGGGGAGGAGGAGGAGGAGCCGGCGGCGCAGACGTGGGCGCTGAGGGCCGCCGTGCACCTATGGCTGTGGTTCGACCAGGTGAGGGGTGGAGTGGAGTGGTCTGTGTGCTGTGTGCAAACCGTTGGGGGCAGTTAACCCACACCCCTCAACTCAAGTCATGATCTTGCACGGTATGAAATCCCCAACACACTGGTGACTTTTGCCCTCGGCCAGTAATGCGCGCTCTATCGCAACAAGGTCCGCGTGCTGCTGGTGATTGACACCCCAGCTAACCCACACCGATTCCCAACACACACGTGCCTCCTATTCCCGCCCAGGAATGTGCGCGCTACCGCGACGAGGTCCGTGCGGCCGGCGGGCTGCTGGTGATTGGTACCTCCCTCAACGAGAGCGCGCGGATAGAGCTGCAGCTGAGGGGACGAGCAGGGAGGCAGGTGCGCGGGAGTGGGGAGTGAGACTGCGAGAAGAGTGGGTTAAAGCCGAAAAGCGGGGAAGGGCAGGGGCAGGGGCGCAGCGTCAGGGATAGAGCTGCAGTTGAGGGGCAGGGCGGGGAGGCAGGTGGGGGCGAGTGCGAGAAGAGTGGGTCAGGAGCGACAGGGTTTCAGGTTGGGTCAGAGTGCGCCAGAGTGGGTTAGGAGCGAGAGCAAGAGCGGGCGAAGGGCGGGGGCACCGCTGCGGCAGCGACAGGATTGCAGCTGCGTGGGTTAGGGGCGGGTAGGCAGGTTGGTGGGAGTGGGGATCCTGGAGGAGTGGGTTAAGGGTGGGGGCGCGGCCCGGCATGGGCTGGGTGCGTCAACCACAGGTGCGTGGAGCAGAAAGGCAGGTGCGCGGGAGTGGGGATCGTGGGTTAGGGGTGGGGGCACGGCTGTGGTACGCGGCAAGAAGGAGTTGGACACGTAAATCACCTGCGGCTTCCGACCTTGCTCCCAGCACCTGAACCCGTAAGCTTCCTGCCTGGGGAGGAGTTACGGCACCTGTAACTACCATATGGTGCTTCACGGCGCATGGTGGGGCAGGGGACATCCGTTTGGTAGCTGCTAGGGATTGATTAGGGTGTCTGCACTCTGTCCGCACCCTCGTCCGTGTTGCACCTCGTTCCCTCCGTTGAATGGGCGGCACGTAGCCCTGGCGTGCGTGTCAGGCCCGCCACTTGCACGGTAGAGCCTGTTCTGTGTCGGGCGGGGCGCAAATATTCGGTGTTGCGCTTACATTTCTTGGCCTCGAATGAGGGCGAACGATGCCAGTGCCGGCACTTGTTTCGCCCTTCATTCGAGGCCATGGTGTGTGAGCGCACCTGCGATTGTTTAAGCCCCGCCCGGCACAGAACAGGCTCTGCCAGGGCCTGACACGCATGCCAGGGCCACGTGCCGCCCTTTCAACGGAGGGAACGAGGTGCAGCACGGCCGGGGTGCGGGCAGAGTGGATACAGGCATAGCACCCAGTACAGGCTGTACCGTGTAGGTTGAACCAGTCCAAGTTCGAAGCCGAGCCGTTGTTAAACAAGCTTGATCTTGCCGGAGTTGCCGGCTCCACCATTCAAGTATCGGGCCTGACAATTACGCGAGGCACTCGTTCCGTTGAGAGAATGATGTGCGACAAGGGCGATTACCTCCGGCGCGGCGAGAGCATGATGCTGCTGGACTGCGTGGACCCCCTGCTGGTGCTGTCCATGCTCCCACCCCCGCTAACATACACCTC